>LOEQ01004298.1:45520-63957 GCA_001685075.1 Bramus lutescens
GAAGTAGAAATGATGCAATGAGAATAGGAGAATTCTGGGAAGGAGGAAGTTGATGCCTCCCACTCCTGCCCAGACCACCAAAGCAGCAGAATGTGATCTGCCCCACTGAAAATGTGTTATCATATATAAACACATATATCATTTCACAAATGATAGAAAAAGTACTCAATTTATCTGTCTTGAAAGTCATTATATCTCTTGAATAATATTGTTGTCTGAGTTTTCTGTCCCAACTGGATCCCACAATCGTTAAGTCCCAAAGAAATCACACAGAGATCTACATTAGTTATAAAGTGGTTGGCCCATTAGCTCACGCTTCTCATTAATTCTTACTACTTACATTAACCCATTATTCTTGTCTATGCTAGCCATGTGGCTCGGTACCTTTTTCAGTGAGGCAGTCACATCTTGCTTCTTCTGTGATGGGGCCTAGACTGCAGAGAATATGGGCTTTCTTCTTCCCAGCATTCTCCTGTCCTCATTGACCCACCTCTACTTCCTGTCTGGTTGTACGAACTATACTTTCTGCCTGGTTACTGGCCAATCAGCCTTTATTTGAAATATAATTAACAGAATACAGACCATGGTCCCATAACATATTATGAGTTAATACCTGTTTTAGTTCAAGTAAAGCTCAATATTACAACTATACGATATTGTCATCTGTGTGTGAACTAAGAATCATTCATATTTAGGATATTGTGAAAAGTGCAACAATAAACAGAGATGTGTACGTATCTCTATAAAAGCCTCACCCAGGTCCTTTATTCATAGAAGAAAAAGTTGTTTAGATACATTTTTATCTTTCTTTTTGTATTTTCTATATCTGGGATCTCCAAACACAATGCTGGCTGGCCTGGAATTCTCAATGTAAACAAGACTGGCCTCAGACTTATTAGAACCCTGTTATACCTGCTTACCACACACTAGGATGGTTATAAAATTAATATCACTTTGTATTAATGAAGGCTAAATTAAATTATTTTATTTGAAACACATATAATGATCAAAGTATAAAATATACAATCATAATCTACAGTTTGTTCAGTTTACAGAATCTTGTGATTGCACAAGAGATTGGACTAAACAATTTGATTTTATGGCTCAGTGATGTGGGAAAGATCTTAGTATGAAAAAGAAGAGCCTAAGATAACATGAAAGTGTTGATTACAAACCTCCCCTACAGTTTGAATCAGTGGAATATTTCTACAAGTATTCTCTTGACATCCAAGATATGAAATGAGACTTCTGGCAAACTCTGTGGGAAAACATTTATTTCATGTCACAATTTCCTGCACACTTAAGATCTTTAAAAATCACAGAAGAAAATGGGTCAAAAAGAAGAAAGGTAGCAATAACAGGACATTTCAAAGAGCTAAAGTTGATTAATATCTGACATATATAATTTAATATTTATCTTGGATCAAGTCCTGGTAATTCAAGTGCTTTTGAGCTCCAGTTGGTTTTTAGGTATATTAAATATGAGGAAAAACACTTTGAAACTGATAAGCTTACAGAGTTAAAGCATACATAGATTTGTGTTAGAGCTGCATGTTTGAACAATAGATATCATCTTTGTATTATGTGTGGAAAGTGTTATTTTAAAGGTCTAGGACATTCACATTGCTTCAAGATATTGAAGTGATGCACATTTAATTAATATTCAAATACTTTCATTTTCATTGATTTTGTAAGTTCGTAGGGGTCAATATTCACTTATTATAGGCTTTATATTTCAAGAATTCCATTCTAAACTTTCTTCTTTAGCATTCACACTATTTCTTTCACTTCCTATTTCTGCTTCACTTCATGAGATTCTCCAGATTCACTCACTCTAAACACCAATAGAGCTTACACATCTAACATAAACATATCTTTACATGATGTACCTCTAACTTCATTAGCTGTAGTAACATTTGACTCTTTCTGTCAATAGTCACACTACTTAGTGCAACTACAAATGTCTTATGTTCTCTGCAAATAATACCATCAAAGAAAATATGTATGAAACCACACATTCCAAATAATCGTAGATATACATTATTAGAATTGCCAAGCTACAGACTTTTCCTGTAATTACCCTGTGTGCCCACAGCAATTATATTTGCCTGGAGAAAAAATTAAATTAAATGACTATCAAATAATGACATAAATCATGCTTCTCTTAGGTTTTGGGGCTCTAATTTGAATGCACATTTTCCAATATTGAGTTATTACATTACCTTCATTATCTTTTAGACATGTTGAAGGAAAAATTCTGAACAAAGAACCTTAACTTTACATTTTCCACCAACTATCTAAGTACTAGAATTGATAACCTTTGAGAGCTAACATTCTAGTTGAAAACTCTGTTCTATTTTATTACCTAGAGGGTTCATTATAAAGTACACTACAACATTCCAGTCTAGAAAATTCTTTGTCAGGAGTTCTAATATTCATTCTGTGCATTTAATACATTCAATGATTCTGAAGCCTGACACACTTGAGAGTTCTGACCCTGTATGGATGACTCTTGTTTTAAGGAATGATTTATTAATCTAAATGTCCAGGCCGGTCAATGTAATATTGTTAATGTCTTTTGAATATTTGCCCAGTAGAACATGCAAATATTCTAAGGATTTTCACACTCTCCATAACTCTCCCTGACTTAAGGCAGCAATGTTTCCTCTATTGCTGTTGGGCTTAGATGTTCATTACTAAATGAGGTGCAGCCAGATTCTCTTCTCATTCTCCTCAGAGTTTAAAGCATTCTCAACTCATTCCATATTTACTTTAGCCAGAGAAGTTTGCAAAAAGGTGCTTGTGAATGTTAACTTAAAATCATGTTCAATTAGAAAAAACAAACCTCAAAAAATAAATTATCTCATATACAAAATTAGTTTTTAAGTTCTATTTTACATATTCATAATGCTGTTTTATTCAGTCCCTGAATATTTCTTACATATTGGTATATTGAAGGAAAATAATCATTACTTTCCTTATGAAAAAAATTATTATTTTCATTTTTAACTGACTAAATCTGATTTATATTTACTAGGATAATAATCAATATGCAGATATCTATTAATCTTTGTTACACATCCTCAGATATTTTCAGATTTTCATTATGTACTCCCTCCAGTTGAATGCATTAGTAACAATGTTCAAAATGGTGTTAAGTGAAAGCATTGGAGACATACACCCCTGACAGCACCTTGACTTTAGAAGTCACAATAATAATAGAAACAGCTACTGAAACTTAATAATGCTGTGGAATACCAGTGATACGAGAATGTTATGTATATCATTTCTCTAAATTCTCCAAAATACTGAGGTAGTTGAGACTTAGTGTTAAATGACTACCAATATGCTAAAACTGGTAAACATTGGTACCAAATCTGCATATATATTAAAATTTGTTCTAGTGTAATGATGTTGATTCTGTGCACCAGCTTTTAACATCAGTGTGACCATGACCATGGTTTAAGGAATGAAGAATTTATTAGGGCCTATACTTCCCGAATGTTTGGTCTCTGGTCCATAAACTTGTATAAAACGTCCTGTCATTTGGAACATGGGGCATTACAAGTATCATTTGATGAAGGACAAGAATCAAGGAAGAAAAATGTCAGTTATTAAAAGTCTTTCCTATTTTTCTGGTGGATTCTATTTAGTGCTGCAGCCAGAAAAATCCTCATTGACACAATGGTAGGTGTCCCTCACCAATTTTCTGCTTGTGGATTAATACAACCATGTTTTTAAAAATTAATTATAACAATAACTTAATTGTTGGTTACTTAGATTTTGCAGTTAGGGTGATGAAATAGATTTTCCTAATAATTTATTGTGAATTTTAAAATTCACTTCAAAAGTCAGTTGTATTTATAACTATTGAAAACATATTTTCCTCCTTCAAATAGCAGAAGAAAAATTGCAATAATTTGTACCATAAGTTAAAATTTTTGTTTACAAAAAATTTTATGTTTACATGGCAAGAAGAATGTTGAGTATTGCTATATTTGCCTAGTAATAATATGTGGTTTTTATTTGATATTTTTTAATAAAAAATGGTCAGGGTATATGGAAATTATAATTTATACTCATTAACATGTTATATAGTAAAATGTTATATAGTAATATAGTAAAATGTTGTTAATTATACATATTGATTCCATAATGAAATAATTTGATAAACGTTGTATATACATGTTCATACATAAAATAAGCTTAAATGGAGTTATCTTATAATGAGGGAGCAATGCCTCTCCTAGACACCATTAGCTATCATATAAGAAGTCAAGTGTCAGATATTGATTAATTCTTTTTCAATTGCTGCTCACTGGAGTCATATACTCTCCCAACCCCAGTAATGCAGAAATTTCCATTGTTTGTGATCACCTCTAGAGCTTGATGAACACTATTTCTGAGGATATCACATAATTAAATTACAAAACGTAGAAAAATTAAGCTCACATGGACCAGGATCTCCAGCTCTCTTACCTAGCTTTCATACTACTGGGAGGTTTTATGCATGAGAAAACTCATCAATAACCTTACCTACTTTAGAGCCCTAGAAACTGCAATAACTACTGGCCTAGAGTGATAGTCCCATGGAGCAATATTGGCACAAATCATCTGGGTGTAGTTAACCACTCTCTGATTAGAATACACAACTCATGTTTGGTGCTGTTATCTTACCCAATAATATGTGGCTGATTAGAACCTAGACCCTAGAGGAGAACCTAATGGCTACTGTTACGATAAAAGAGAGTGCAAAAAGCTGTCCCCTTTGTTCTTATATTTTTAAACATAGATTCATGCGTTCTCTCAGATTTCATCGGAGAATCTTCTTTATCCAATAGATGGAAATTAATATAGAGACTGAAATTGTCCAGAGAATAATAGATTGTTAGGTACTCAGCTCCACATGGATTATTTATCCAATATCCCTTTCCTGTAAGGATCAGGGATCATCATGTAAGAAGCGTTGTAAGACTCAGAGGTTGTGGATGTTTACAGTGCAACATTATTTTCTGAATCACATGGGGGACTATTGCACACATGAACGCACACATGCTGTGACTGTATCAACAATACTTGCCCAAAGATCCAAGAAGTCAGAATGACAGCATGAGTGGATGAGGTTCTCTTGAGGCCCTAGGCCTAGCTCAGGAGCTAAAGGCAATCAAATGTTACTGGGGAAGAAAGAGTCGATTTTCTTTGGGGCCCTAGAAAGGCTACCGCTGCCCATACAGACAACATTTAGTGTACACTATGGCTTTAAAAGGAGTCTACATGAAGTTACTAGAGAAAAGTGGTTTGGATGATATAACGGAGAAATTGGGGATATGTGGCTACTGAGGGTGTATTTGACCAAAACACATGGCATGCCTGTGTGATTTACAAATAATAAAAATTTACTTATAAAATTATTAAAAATCTCACCTTACAGATATATATATAGGCCAAGCAATTGTATGTTTGTGATATGAGTTACACATTCAATTTAAACTTCCTCACAATTAGAATCGTATAAAAGATAAAGGCCAAAAAAATGATTCAACCACATCAGACAGAGGTCTGATATGCAAAATATACAAAGGACTCAGGAAATTGGTCATCAAAAGAACAAATAATCCAACAAAAAATGGAGTACAGACCTAAACAGAGAACTCTCAACAGAGGAATCTAAAATGTCTGAAAGACACTTAAGGAAATGTTCAACATCCTTAGTCATCAAGGAAATGCAAATAAAAACAACTCTGAGATCCCATCTTACACCTGTAAGAATGGTCAAGAGAAAAACAAACAAACAAAAAACAAAACAAAACAAAACAAAAAACCACCGATGACAACTTATGCTGGAAAGGTTGCAGTGTAAAGGGAACACTTCTGCATTGCTGGTGGGAATTCAAGCTGGTACAGCACCCTTTGGATGCCAATGTGGCGATTTCTCAGAAAATTAGGAAACAACCTTCCTCAAGANCAACAGAGGAATCTAAAATGTCTGAAAGACACTTAAGGAAATGTTCAACATCCTTAGTCATCAAGGAAATGCAAATAAAAACAACTCTGAGATCCCATCTTACACCTGTAAGAATGGTCAAGAGAAAAACAAACAAACAAAAAACAAAACAAAACAAAACAAAAAACCACCGATGACAACTTATGCTGGAAAGGTTGCAGTGTAAAGGGAACACTTCTGCATTGCTGGTGGGAATTCAAGCTGGTACAGCACCCTTTGGATGCCAATGTGGCGATTTCTCAGAAAATTAGGAAACAACCTTCCTCAAGACCCAGTAATACCATTTTGGGGTATATATCCCAAAGATGCTCAATCGTAGCACAAAGACATGTGTTCAACTATGTTCATAGCAACATTGCTTTTCATATCCAGAACCTGGAAACAACCTAAATGCCCTTGATCAAAGAATGGATAAGGAAAATGTGGTAAATTTACACAGTGGAGTACTACAGAACAGTAAAAAATAACTACATCTTGAATTTTATAGGAAAACAGATGGAGCTAGAAAACATCTTTTTGAGTGAGGTAACCCAGACACAGAAAGACAATTATCACATGTACTCACTCATAAGTGATATTTAATCAAAAAGCAAAGAAAACCAGCCCACAAATCACAATTCCAGAGAACCTTGACAACAATGAGAACCCTAAGAGAGATATACATTGATCTAATCTACATGGGAAGTAGAAAAAGTCAGGATCTTCTGAGTAAATTGAGAGATTGGGGACCTTGGAAGAGGGTTTAAGGGGAGGGGAGAGGTAGGGTGGGGGCCATAGAAAAATGTAGAACTCAAGAAAAGTTAAAAAAATTAAATGATTCAGAACTCATGATTACTTACTACATTTTTTTTTTGGTTTCATGGGCACTTCCCACATGAGGTGAAAATTCATACGCTCAGGCAATCCATATACACACAGACTAAATAAATAAAAATAATAAAGGTTGCTATTTTAATATGAAACTTTTAATAAGTGGATGTAGTGGTGAAAGTTATGTATATGATCCAATTTTTAAGCTGTAAGATCAACTGCTAAAGAGACTGAGACTATATCATTTAATATAAATAGCATATAACAAATAAAGAAATAAAATATATTGAATCAGATTTTAGTATATATCTCTTCTGGTTTTTCATAAGGCAGAAATCTGATAAGAATTGTTAAAATAGAAGATCAAGGAAAAAATAAAAGATAACTTATTAAAATTGAAAAATGAATTAGTGTTCACATTTGAAGATTCATTGCAATATGATTGCAGCTAATAAAAGCATATACTTAGGTGTTCTTTGAAATATGTTGAAACAAAACTCAAGGGAGATTTTCTGAGGGAGAAGGTAACAAGCTGAGCATGAAATATTGGAGTAGTAAATGGTGAGTAAATAAATGGAAACAAGGTTATTAACCATGTGTATAAAATATTGAACTCCATTATTTTCTATGCTAAAATGAAAATTTGAAATTGTAGTTGTTTGCAAGGTCATGTTAAAATTTCATGGTCATCTATAATAAACCAGCCAATTTCATAGAAATAGGATTGTATATGCAACATGCTTCTAAGCAAAAATATATTTAAAGCTATACTTTTAGAAGCAGTTAAATCAATCTAATTATAGGACAAAATATAGAGCTATGCTTGTGTTTATGTGTCTATGTGTTTTGGTTTGTAAGTTTACATATAGCATGTGAATGTCAAATTTTGAAATAACTGCAAAAGAAAATTCCAAAGCATTTAAAAACATCTGCCACAATATCAGATGTGGATTATAAAATAAAACCACCAGTCAAATTTATTTACATTGCATATGGCTTCTAAACAAAACATATTTAATTTTTTCACCAATATTTCATATGATTTTAAAAACTAGTGTAACTTAATCACAGAGTCCATGAATGAAAGGTAAATCTAATATCCATTACATTGTTGTACCAATAGAAATAGAATGTGATACTATGTGCATTGGGAAATGGTAAAAACAATAGGAATTAGCAATACAATAGACTCTTATACAGGGCCAGGGCATCCCGAGACAGCAGCACAGTGTATTTCAACATTTTGTAAAACAAAAGCATACCAACTGAGAATTCATCACTCACTGAAATTGTTCCTCATAGATAAGGAGTTATTTCCCAATACACACATGTAGCTCTTTGTAATATTCTATTCTAATCTTTTGTTTTTGAAAATTAAAATTAGTATACCTGCATATTTCATATTTTTATCTTTCCTTTTAGTGTATATTTGTTTTACTCGTTACTCTGCTTGATATAGTCTGAGATTCTGTGTTTCTTTTGCATCTGTTGTTTACTTTCATAGAATTTTTGAATTTATTACTGAAATGTCTCCTCCTCATTCTTTGATGTCTCTGATGTAGAAAGTCTTATGTCATAGTTTTGCTACAGGGACCACACCATAGATGACGACTCAGGCACAACTTATAACAATTTGGAAGTCTATGTTGGCACTAGACCTAGGTATTATGGCCCTAAGTACAGCACTAAGTGTCCAAACCATAGTGTATTTGATGGTATAAATTATGTCCTACATAACCCTAGGCAGCTGTGTTTGGGGAGGGGGATTGCTTAAGCAAGCAATTTGTCAGAAGCAAAGATAGGTGGTTAGCTGGAGGAGGTTCTGCAATAAGCAGGGAATTCAACAGAAGCTCAAATAAGTTAGGTGGAGCATCTTGACCTCAGATTCCTAGATAAAGTTGCATAATTATCCAGAGGATTCCCCATCAAGGAGATCAAATTGTTGTTAACCAGAATAGGCTCAAAGAATACAAGATGGAGAAACCTCTTCAATGCCTTGCACTGTCACACTTTTTTATAGTCTGACATTTTCTTCAGTGTTCTGATATATTAATATTCTTACCTGTTTCTTTCTTTTAAGTTTCAGATATTTGTATTTGTGTAAAAATGATATCAGTTATTCCTCCTCATTTATGTCAATTTATTTATGAATCCACCATTTATTTCTGTTATAGAGTTATTTCTTGTTGTATGACAGAAATATTGTATTACACAATTAGAACTGAAAAATACAGATACTGAATATGTTTAAAAATTGTGTTGTTGTTAGTATTTACTACATATAGAGGGGTTTGAGCTTTACAACTTTTCTTTCATCTCCTGATCTTTTTTTCCCTTTCTCCTTTTATTCCTTGTTCCCTCTTTCTTTCTAACTTTCTTTGTTTCTTTTCTTCCTTTTCAGCACTGATATAACTCAAGTAATTTTCCTCAGGAAACATCTGCATCCCTAAGCGTATATTGTTGTGATCTCAAGGAGCTTTGTTGTTATAATAGTTAAATGGTATAAGTGAAAAGCATTCTACATCTAATTAGTAAACCCTGGACTTTTAATGAGCTTACTATTCCATATTTGTTATTTCAACTATGCAGCTTTTTATTTTTACCTTTCTTTTAGTGAGACAAAAGGTCAGAGTACTCAAAGTAAAAGGAATATGTATCTAGACGTACTTTGGACCACCAGTGTCCAAATAGTAACCCAGAGACTTTTTATTAATTACAAAAGCTTGTTTTTAGCTTATGATTGTTTCCAACTTGATCTTATAACTTTAATTAATCTGTTTATTTTAATCAAAATTTTGTCATATGGCTCTTCACCTGCCCTTATTACTATATGTCCAACTTCCTTGTGTTTAATTGGTAAATTTCTGTGCCTCTGTTTCTTTCCGGAGTTCCTATCTCTGCACAGAAGTCCCACCTAATCTCTCCTGCCTAAATATTGGGCAGCCAGCTCTTTATTCAACCAATCAGAAGATGCATAGGTGGGTGAGGTTAAACAGAGAAACATCTACACAGAGTGTAGTCAAATATCCCACATTTCTCCCCTTTGTCTAAATAAATTAATAGAAAAGGTTTTAACTCTATTCACAAGAAACAATTTATAAGAAGAATGACAATTATAACATGTACCCACTCATAAATAGTTTTTAAACATAAAGCAAAGAAAACCAGACCACAAATCACAATCCCAGAGAACCTAGACAACAATGAGGACCCTAAGAGAGACATACATATATCACATTATATGGGTAGCAGAAAAAGACAAGATCTCCTGAGTAAATTGGGTACTTGGGGACTTTGGGGGATGGTTGAAGGGGGAAGGTGAGAAAGCAGGGAGGAGAACAGAGAAAAGTGTAGAGCTCAATAAAAATCAATAATAAAAAGGAAAGATTATTTCCTTTCCAATTTAATAATGTGAGTAAAATCAAAATTAATTTTAATAATAAAAAGGACTATTTAAGAGCTATTCCTTAAATGTAAAACACTATCTTACATTTTTAAAAGTTTTATTTTTAAAAATTTATACAATATATTTTAAGCACATTCATCCTCTGTATCTACAAATTCTCCACCCCACTTGTCCTTGTACTGGGTTTTCTCCTTCAGTGTGTTCTTGAAATATATAAATTATGAAATATGAAATAACCACTCTGAGCCTTAATATTAATTACATACTCTTGACCTATTAGTTCCGACTTCTTCTTAACTAACTCTTACATCTTTAATTATCCCATTTGTACTATTTTATATTTTATCACAAGGCTCATTTTTTGTTACCTCTTGCTTCATGAGCAGCTGTATGGCATCTACCTGACTCTGCCTTCTTTCTCCCTGCATTCAGTTTAATTTTCCCACCGAGCTCTATTCTGCCCCGCCATGTGCAAAGCAACTTCTTTATTAACCAATGGTAGTAAAACAAATTTACAGCACAAACAGGGAATTTCACATCATTCCTTTTTTTTTCCGGTTTCTCCCAAGTCTACCTCGCCTCTGTTTCAAACCAGCTTTATGTTTCTTTTAGTTAACAATGGTATATACTTTTACTTTCACAAACGTCTCACTCCCAGTAACATACCCACGCAAACGAGGCCATAGCTCCTCATTTTTCACTTTTCTGCCTTTCAATCTCACCAACTTGAAACTGAGTATCCACACAAACAAGGCTACTAACTTCATACTTATTTCCACTTCCATATTCCATTCTTTGGGCCCTATAGACCTGTCTCCATATTCTAACACAAAATGGATTTAGTCCTGGTATGAAGTTCTCTGTGTCATGCATAACATGGCTCTGAAATATTCAATTTATTTAAATTCTTGGGGTCTCCAACACAATCCAGGATTCCTTTACAAAGCTTTATGCAATGACATAGACAGGCCTCTAGGCAGGAACTAGCAAACCACATCCCTAGGGTAAACAGGTCTCTTTTACTGTAGAGGAACATGCCGCAGGCCCTTTATTGTGCATCCTTAACGACTAAAACCAGAACAATATTGCTAAGTGCTAGATGTGGTTGTCTGCTTGGGATGGAACCTGGCATACTCTTTCAATTACATTTGCACAAACTTCGATTTGCTATTGATTTTGAGGAATGGAAATCACTGGGGCTTTTTCCTTTCATAAATTGCTCATTGGGTCTTGTCTGGAGGGCATCACTCTCTTTATTCCATTGCAAATTTGGCCTCTTTATACCTTTCTAAGGACAAGTTGTGGCTCCAACATTAAATTACTTGGCACTCCTTTTCTTCTCAAATGATACATTTTTATACTTATTCATTGCTTCCTCCTTTTCACTTTAGATACAGATAAGAGTGGTTACCAATAATCAAGCAATAGAGTCAATATTAGATGATCTTGAAATTCCTTCTGCCTAAAGCATTATTCCACAATTTTCAATATAAAACAGTTAGATTCGTAGGACAAGGATACAGCACAGCCACGTTATTTCCTGAAATATCACAAGTATTTTCCCTAGCCCAGTTGTGAATATTATGCCCCCTTTGAGAAGTCTTGAGCTAAGCTTCCATTAGTCTACATTGAGATTAGCACTACAGACTTCCAAGTTCCTTTCAAGATGACCCATTTATCCATATTTACAGCATTCAACTACTTTTCTAGCTAAATTCCCAATGTCTTTCACGTTTCCCCAAAACAAGTCATGGTCAAGCCTGTCACACTAATTGCCCATTCTCTGGTACTAACTTTTTCCTCGGCTACTTATCTATTACTATGACAAACACCATTAAAGGAGTTCCCTTTAAAAGGGAGCATTCGATGTGGGGCTCATGATTCCAGGGAGTCAGAGTCCATGACCATCATGAAGGGAAATAAGGCAGCAGAAAGGCAGGTATGGTTGTAGAATAGTTGTAGCAAGCTTTCTTGGATCCCCAGCCCCAAAATCATGATATAGGGGCTTATTATTAAACCTTGACTTTAGCTTATACTTTCCCCACTAACTCTTATAACTTTATTTAGCCTTTATCTCTTCATCTGTGTTTTGCCTTTGGATTTTTACAATTCTTTCATTGTGTATGTCCTACTGCTCCAACTGCTTCCATGTCTGGCTAGATGACTACTGCCTGCCTGGCCCCAGGTATCTCCATCTTTCTCCCTCTTTCTTTCTCATTTTCTCAAGCCTAGATTCCTCCTCCTAACTATTCTCTCTGCCTGCAAGCTTCCCTGTCCCTCTACTGTCTAGCTATTGGCTTCTCAGCTTTTTATTAGATTCATCAGGTATTTTAGGTAGGCAAAACAACTTATTGTTAAAGAAATGAAGCTTACATAAATAAATGTAAGCCATCTTTACATCATTAAACAAATGCAGCCCAAACAAACATAACATGCATGTCTTTACATATTTAAAGTAATATTCCACACCATAAACAAATGAAACACAACTTTACATAGTTAAAGTAATATTCCATAACATTTACCCCCTTTGTCTAAATAAAAATGTAGGCTTTAACTTTATCATAATAGGACTAAATACATAAAGAACAATTATTGAGTAATAATAGGTTTACAATATCTATTTCATTTGTATTTTGAATGTTCAGAGAAAATACTTCATTATTTATCCTATCTTGGTGAGTCCAAAGTTATGTTCCTCATTTAACTTCTATCATAACTAAGGAAAACTGTAACTATAACTAGCTAGGCATTAACTCCATCAAAGACCCCAGAGGGATATATTACCTGAGTAAACAGGAAGTACATTTCAAGCCACTTCTAAAACAACAGAGACATATTACTATCGAGACAGTAACCCACAGTTCCACTGAAGCATTGGGGCACCCAAATGCCTAGAATATCTATCAGATTTTTCTATGAAGCAGGAATTTTGAAGAACTCTCCTGCCTTGTCTTGCAAAATTCAGTCTTTTTCTTTTAGGTCCTGCATGTCCAGTGTGTACAGCATACTGTTAGTAGTCAAGGCAATGACATTTTTTCTGGACAAATGGCTAGCTTCACAATTATGAAAGCAAACTTCATATCAAGAGTCTGTGATGCCCACCATCCTTTCTGGAGAAAATTGGAACAGAAAGCATCCAGTGTGTCTCACTGTAATGCAACTTTTGCACTGTAATGTAAGGATTCTTAATGTAATGCATGGCTTTTCATTAAATCCTAGGTTACTAAACATCTTAAATATAATATTCTGTAAGTCGCTGAAGCATTTGAAGACCACCTATATATCCTATGTATCCATTTTACCTTCAAACATACCTAACATGACTACAAGTTTGATTGCTATAGATGAGTACTAACCTGCATTTCTTAATTATCCTAAACAGTTTGTGATAAGTGCTTTAAGGTCTAGAGAACTCTATATTACATTTTTTAATGAGTTGCAAAAGTACAACCTCTCAAACAAGACTAGAAAATATACATGGTACAAAAAAATCCTTAAATTTGTATCATATACAAAAGTACATACCAATATAAAATCCTTGAGATTGATAATTATTAGTTTAAAATAGATTCAATAGTCGACCATTTATTCTTTCATTCCTATATTACACAATTTCTTTTAAAAAATCCTTGAATCTAACTTCCTTTGCTTAGTTTATTCCCTTACAATAACCAACAAAAATTTGCAATCAAACTTTCTAAGTGATGATAAATAGTCATAGTCCATTGAATGACCAAACCCCAACCACCCCACCATCTTAGGTATGTAGGCATCATGTTCTTAAAATTACTTACCATTGTCTGAAGGTCATAGTATCTTTTGTTTGAATACTCAAATAGATAATATGTGGCAAATTAAAATAAAAACATGAATTTAAACTATAAAGATGTGTGTATGAAAATATGAAGATGACATTAATTACTTAATTAGTTAACTAATGCCTTAATTAGATATGTGCAGATTTAGATATAATAACAAAGGTTTAAATACTAGAGCTTTATGGTGATTTAAGTGGAAAAATGTCTACATTGACTAGGAAAACTGAACACAGATGATAGGGTTATTTTAGGGAGTTTGTGGAATTATAAGATTAGGCCTTGCTGGAGCAAGAATCACACAGGAGGTGATATTTGAATTTTTATAGTGTCAGTCTGCTTCCTGTTTTCAAACTCTGCTTATCCCTTGCAGTTAAGAATGTGAACTCTCAACTTCACACTTACGCCAACATGCCAAGCTAATGCCATAGCTTGCTATTGTGATGGACTTTTATCCTTCCTTCAAGAAAACTTTTTCTTCATGATATTTAGCAGAGAAACAGAAAAGTTACTAACAGAGGATATTTTAAGGATGAAAGTACTATTAAATGTAGTATTTTATAAGAAGATACTGTGGACACATTAGAACCCAAATTTTATTATTTTATTTAAAAATTTTTAAGATTACTCTTTGCCTTATATAAGCTTTGCAATTTCATGTGGTCGCATTTACTATCAGGGTTAGTGTCGGTGCTACTGATGTACTTACCTCTCAGGAAGTCGCTTTCTGTGCCAATACTTTTCAGGCTATATCCCACTTTGCCTTCTATCAGATTCAGTATAACTAGATTTATATTGAGGTCATTGACCTGCTTAGACTTGAGCTTTATGCTAGATATGGTGGTAGATATGGGTCTATTTGCAATCTTCTACATGCCAGCTTCCAGTTGTGCCAGCACCATTACCCTAAGAAGGGGAAATAGAAGATATCTCATTGGTAGATCACAGGCACATGGTGATAAGAACATGAAAGACTGGGTTGGGGGTGAGTGGATGGGGAGCCTGCTGAAAGAGGTGACTGGAATAGAAGTGGGTATTTGGGGGTCAGGTAGAAACCTGGTGTAAATTTACTCCCAGAAATCTACAAAGAATGTCCTAGCTAGGACTACTAGCAATAGTGAATACATACCTGAACTGGCCATATCCTGTGGTCAGATCGATTACTACCTAAATATCATCAAAGAACCTGAATTCAATAACTGATAAAAATGTATGCAGAGACCCACAGCCAGACCTTGGCCTGAGCTTAGAGAATCCTACTGAAGAGAGGGAAGAAGGATTGTAGGAGACAGAGGGGTCAAGGACATCACAAGAAGACCCACAGAGATAACTAACCTGACTCATAGGAACTAAAAGAAAAACCTGACAAGCAGGGAGCCTGCATGGGATCAACCTAGGCCCTCTACATATATATATATGGGTCTACTTGTTGAATTCCTAACAGTGGGAGTAGAGGTTACCCTAAATGCTTTGGCTGAGTTTTAGAAACCTATCCCTTATACTGAATTGCCTTGCTCAATCTTAATCCAAGAAGAGATGATTAGTCCGATAATGACTTGATATTTCACACTTTGTCGATACCCATGGGAGGCCTGCCTCCTTCTGAACAGAAACAGAAGAGGAATGGATTCAGGGATGGGGTTAGAGGGGACATATGGGGAGAGAAATGAGAGGAGAAAAGAGTTGGGAAACTGCAATTGCATTATGGTTGCTGAGTGCTTTTGTAACATCTGAAAGACCTTAGTAAAGCATGATACATATGTATATAATGTGTATATACAATGGACAAAATCACATGTATATATGATAGATAGAATCATCTAAAATATATGGTCATACTTTTCCACATAATTTTAAAAATGAGTAAGGAGAAAGGACAAAATCTTATCCTAAAATCCTACTTAATTCCCAATAGCCACAGAAAGTTTCCCTAGTTCAAATATTTCAAATTTGCCATATAAAATGCTTCAATAATTAATATGAGTCTATTAAAACTTAATGTGTTTTTCCTTTCATTTTCAAATTTGTGTCAGGCCACTTACCATGCTAATGCTAAAACATGAGTTTACTACCGGCTTGGGTTCATAAAATTACTCTATAATGCTAGAAAATAAGAAAAGGGAATGAATAAAGATAAACAGAAAAATGTTTAGAGACATTTAAAGAATACAATATGATGTTTAAAGTAGTCATACTGGATATCTTTCTTTTCTCATTGAAGAATTGAAAGAATAATGAATTTTTTCCAATTTAATTATTTGATAGATTCTATTTTAAAGGCTGGTAAGAAAGTTGCATGAAATTATCTACTGCACTGCTGTGCCTACTGCAGTTGTTGTCAGCCTAATTCTTGTTAAATTAGTGATTGTGCAGTGTTACTCATGCATCAACTAGAAATAAGACACAAGCTTCCCTTTTAGGAAGTATACATGCATACACAAACACAAGGTGTTAAGTTAAAGACCTGGTAGTAAGTTTGTGTTGGAGACTTAGCCAGAATTGTCTTGCAGAGTTAAGACCTCAGTAGCACAAAACGTTAAAGGAGTTTTACTCCTCAGCACACGGGAAAGCACAGTTATTATCCACCCTCTGCTATTAAAACATCATCAAATTATGTTTATAGAATATTATTCACTGAGAACTTCATAGCAGATTCCCAGCAATAAGTCTGACCATATTACTGCACAGGGAATGTTAGCATTCATTCTTTCAAACTAATAAAAAATACAGAGTAATAAATTGTGACTCCTGGGTGAAGAAAATAACCCTTACTTGCCATATGATGTTAATATAGCTATAAAAGATTTCCTCCCTACTCAGCAGTACATGTTGGACCACATAACACGAAGAAAATGAAAAAGGTATTCATTTGCAGGACAAAGCACCATTAAAATATAAATTACAGTAATTCATCTTTCTTGTTTCTGGTTTTGAACAAATCTTTATAACAAATAAGTATCTTTAGAAACTATGTGTTTTACAAGTTATTGTCTGGTTACCATGGATAGTCATACATGAAGAAATGTTTAAATAACCTTTGTACATTCTTTACAGATAAGAATACTGGCACTTGGAGAAAAGGAATGGCTTAAAGTTAGATTGGTGTGAGTGAGAAAGCCAGCTTTGTCTTTCCAAACATCTCTGAGATTTTGGTAATTTGATCTAGTTTTCTTGCTTTTATAGGACATTGTCAGAGAATTTTCATCCTTGTATTTCTTCAGCAATGAATCTCTCTTAGTCATTTATTTCAACTAAGTGAAAATGCAAGAACTTTGAAGAAAATTTATGTTTCAGTTATGCTACTAACTTCACAAATTTATTGTCTTCCAGTTTCACCTGACAGAATATAAAGGAAAACGGTGGAATCTGTTAACTCCAGTTACTATATTCTTCAAAACACAGATTTCCAAGGGGGAATGAGATGGAAAAGGCAAAAGAATAAGCATATGACCTCAGGGTTTATAAATAGATTTGTTATATAGAAAACAGGGAGAGAAATAAGGAGAAAAAAAGGATGGATGGAAGGAAGGAAGGAAAAGAAGTGAGAAGGACAAAGGAAGAGACATTTCAGTGACCATTCCATATATATATACATACATACATATATAGCCTATATCCTGGTAATAGTTTTGTCATCTCATAGGTAGCTATGGAGACACTGCCCTATAATCTCTTTATTCAAGAGGCTGAATACCACTTAATAACTTTGCATTGTGGGCATGCCTCCTGGAACAAGATATAAGACACAGTTGAAGCTTAAAGACTCTATCCTCAACCTTCTTCTCTTATTTACTATAAGAAACGTGGGATTCCCCTCTGTATGCTGTGAATACTATGGATGAATAAAGAAACTGCCTTGGCCTGTTGATAGGGCAGAATTTAGGTAGGTGAGGAAAACTAAACTGAATGCTGAGAGAAGAAAGGCAGAGTTGGGGAGAGGCCATGTACCCCACTGAAGAAAGATACTGGAAACTTTAGCTGGTAAGCAACAGCCACGTGGTGATATACAGATTAATGAAGATGGGTTAAATTATGATATGAGTATTAGCCAATAAGAAGCTAGAGCTAACAAGCCAGACAGTATTTAAGTAGCATAGTTTCTGTGTGATTATTTCGGGTCTGAGCTGCCAAACAGCCAGAACCAATGAGCAGCTCTTCTTACAACACCCATGCAAATCAATTATTGCATCATTGATTATTTAATATGGTTCATTCTTCTTTTACAAAATTTAAAATGCCAATTAACCTAATCAAAAAATGGGGCTCTGATCTGAACAGAGAATTCTCAACTGAAGTTCGAATAGCCAAAAGACACTTAAGGTCATGCTCAACTTCCCTAGGGATCTGGGAAATGCAAATCAAAACAACACTGAGATACCATCTTACTCCTGTCAGAATG
>LOEQ01004298.1:70715-103006 GCA_001685075.1 Bramus lutescens
TATGAGCTAGCCGTGCGGGAGCTGGGCCGGACGAAAAGCAGGCCTTCTCCCCTTTCGCTACAGATATGTGATGGAAAAGAATCTCATTCCTACCAATGATCTTGAAACTTTCAATCTGACAATTTAACAATTTCATTGTCAAA
Source organism: Bramus lutescens (assembly GCA_001685075.1). NCBI lineage: Eukaryota > Metazoa > Chordata > Mammalia > Rodentia > Cricetidae > Bramus > Bramus lutescens. The sequence goes on from LOEQ01004298.1 coordinate 70,859, forward strand.
GCCCTGAGCTGGCATACTGGCTAAGCTATAGTTAAAAATGCCTAATGTCTGTTGAGTCTGAGTCTGTTGTCAGCCAGGAGTGGTGTGTGTAGTGCAGTCCACTCTCAAGAAGCACTTAATGAGGACTGTTCCTTATTCTGCATTGGAACAGTATAGAGACAGGCTTATTATAAAATTCTGTCCCCTATCAGCCGCAGTCAACAAAAACCCAACTGCCTGAGCAGTATTGCAAAAGACGTAGTCTCGACCTGTTCTTACCCTTTCTTTCTTTTTTTGTTGTTGCAGATAAACCTTTGTTTTTACTTTAGACAAAATAAATTATAATATGATGAATTTCATATAGCTATTGAACACTATCAAACAGAAGAGGATTCCCAAGAGCAGGCCCAAGTGTCAGAGACGTATTCATTCTCTCAGGAATTCCATAAAAACACGAAGTCAATAGCTATAACATAAACCCGTAGGACTTGGTGTAGATCCATGTAGGCCCTGTACTTGCTGCTGCCGTCTCTGTGAGCTCATATGTGCCTTGTTTAGTTGATTCTGAGGTTCATCTTCTTCCAGTGTTCTCCATCCCCTCTGACTCATCCAATCTTTCTGCGTCCTCTTCTGCAGGATTCCCTAAGTTTTGAGGCAAGGGATTTATGGATACCTCCAATTTAGACGTTCTCTCTACATAATGTCTGGCTGTAGGTCTCTGCATGTGTTCCCATCTGCTGCTGAAGGGAACCTCTTTAATGATGGCTAGATAAGGCACTAATCTATGACTATGGCAGATTATCATTTGGAATCATTTTATTGATTTTTCTTTAAAGATCAAAAATGTTTAGATTAACCCAAGTGTTGAAGGGAGACCACTTGTTTGTCCTGGCCACCCAGAACCAAAATAATGACACAGAAACTATATTAATTAAATCACTGCTTGGCCCTTTAGCTATAGTTTCTTATGGGCTAATTCTTACATCTTAATTTAAACAATTTCTAGTCATCACCATGTGACAGTGGCTTACCATGTAAAATTCCCGGCATCTGTCTCTGGCAGATCCATGGCATCTCTCTCACTCTGCTTTCTTCCTCCCAGAATTCAGCCCTGTCTTCTCCACCTGCCTAAGCTCCGCCCTGTCAGGCCAAGGCAGTTTCTTTATTCATTAACCAATACAAGCAACACACAGAGGGGACTCACACATCACCCAAGGTCTCAGGACTTTCTAGTCTCTTGTTCTCAGTTACCCAAGCTGTGTCTCATCTGGGTTCCTTCTTGGAGAATGGGCCTTAAATCACAGTCATTGGTTGACTGCTCCCACAAGTTCTGGGCCACTATTCCCCTACCTTATTTTTCTGACAGGACACATTATAGATCAAAGTTTTGTGGTTGGATTGCTGTCCATGTTTTTCTTTTGGTAGCTCATAGAGTACCTTTATTAATAAAAACAGTAGAATATAGGGGTGAAGTCTTCATATAGGTACCAGCTTGAATTCTGCATATTCAGTGAGTATCTAATAATAACCTAGTGCACTTTTTTTGATCTTACAGTAACTTGTTTGCTTCCTATGCAAGAATTTGCATTTTTGCAAATACAAACCCTAAAAGTAGAAGAGAAACGTATTCATTTCCACTCTACCTTAAGGCTCAGCTTTAAAGAGTCCGTGCAATACTTAAATATATTATTATATAATTTATTATATTCTTATCTAAACTGAGTTCTTCCTAATGTTTAAATGCTGTGCCGCTGATGCTGTTGGGTATTCTTTGAAATGCAATATGCATTTGGCAGATAAAAGAGAAGGAAATAAGTAATTTGCAAACACTCTAAAACATTTCAGAGGGCATTTCAGGAGCATGAAGCCATTAAGGCAATAAGAAATGAATCAAGATACAGGTCAAGATGACCTAAGGGAGACCTTATTTAAAACATGCATTTAATATTATCACCCTAAATTGCTTTTGTAATACTGTACAGTGCAAGCACTAAATTTTACTCTTCCTATCATTTAGAGAATAAAACTTATGCTGCACGTATATGTGATGACAAAGGTTAAGGGATACATGAAAAATAATCAGTTATTCACTAGAAGGATCTCAAATAAGCAAAAAGAAAAAATAAAAACTTTTTGAGTATTCAATATCCACATCCCTCTTTTCTGAGGACATGCAGTTATTTGTGTATACACATCTGTACACCAGCAAAAGACCCATAAAACATTAAAAATTAAAAAAAAGTAATTGAAAATATGACAGAGTATAGGCATAAACTTTATAAAAAATTGGCAGAAAAAATATCCTCTTGACATTTAAGAATACCTTCTTCTTTCTTACTTTTATTATTAAACAACATAATATCTCTTCTGGTAGATTCTCCATGTAAAATATTTTATTTTAATAATATTTTATTTTACTGAAATATGAGCTTAGTACCATTCAGGAGCTATTGTAAGTAGTTATAGAATTAGGAAACATCAACTATTACTAGCTATAATAAAATCATGCTTTCCCATTATATTGCCTACTTAATTTTAAAGGAATTGTTTAACATATATTGTTTTTGTGACATAATAACATTTTATATTTTAATATCATTCTATACTTGTGTTGAGAATATATTGATTTTCCAGACACAAAGTATACCAGATATACACTCCCGAGTATAGTTTTAATTTAACAAATCATCTAAATAGACATTTATTTTTCAGTAAGTTTAGCTTTTCACTATTTTTTTCATTGTGCATTGTATATGGTAACTATTTGGTATGATTTATTCTGAAAGTAAGGCTTTACTTTGGGATAAGATAAATTTCTAAACAGCTGATAATACATCACTTTAGTATCATTAGGCAGTTAGAAGTAATGATAGTTTAAATTTAACCATTAATAATTATTAGACAAAGTTCTAATTATGCCACTGTATTTATTGGCTATAGTTCCTAGTTAAGGAATCTTATGACAATTCTCAAATGCTATTACTTTTTTTATAAAAGAAATACACTCTGTAAACTGTAACCCCATGAAGAGTAAATATCGTTGCCTGGGTTTTTGAATTTTTTTTTAGGTTTTTTCAACTATATGCTTTCCTTCTTCAATCTTGTAGAAACTCTAGTGATGGCATCTCTAAATGTGTTGACAATGTACTGTCATCTCAGAAGACGGCTTAACATCCTTATATGTGTGTGTTTAAATATAGTTTACTGTTCAGCAAGAAGAGCAGTAATTTTAACTGACAGAAAATCATGTCATTGTTTCAAGACTCTTCTTTATAATGAACGCACTGAGGTACCAACTAACTACCCAAAGAATTTTCCTTTTAACAACATTCCAGCTGATGGTTAGGAAGTAAGAAGTTTTCATATTAATATATTTATTGCTATCAACTTTATTTTGATGGTCCTCATTATGGCGCATTTTTAGTGTGCTCATTTTGCAGTATCATAGTGAAGAGTTATATCAAATGAACACACCTATTGAATTTCCTATTGAATACGTAGTAAGTGTATACATATGTAAAATGCCATTAAAGTTTAAAAATATGATACTTATAAAAGTGAGCAAATGCAGAGATCCACAGCCAAACATTAGGCAGAGCTCAAGGAACCCTGCAGAAGAAGAGGGAAAAGGATTTTAGGAGCCAGAAGTGTAGAGGGCAGCACAATAACATTGCCCACAAAACCAACTCAGCAGGGCTCACAGTGGTTCACACACAGACTGAATGGATCTGCACTAAATTCTCTGCATATTTCTTATTACTGTGTAGCTTGATGTTAGTGTGGGACTCCTAAGGTAGGAGTGAGGGTGTCTCCGATTCTTTTGCCTACTCTTAAGACCCTTTTCCTTCTACTGAGTTGCCTTGTCTGGACTTGCAATGAGAGTTTGTGCTAGTCTTATTGTAACCTGCTATGCAACTTGGTTGATATTCTTGGGAGGCCTACTCTTCTGAAGGGAAACTGAAAAGCAGCTCTAGCTTAGGGGAGGTGGGAGCACTGCAAGGAGTGGAATGAGGGGGAAACTGCAGATGGGATGTAATATATGAGAGAAAAAAAATTAAAAAGTGATCTAATAGAAACACAAGGGATCATGTAGTAAACCATGATGACTCTTTGATTGTTTCACGATTTGTGAATGGTATAGTATGACTATAAAGATTAAGAATAGTTCAAATTTATACAAGGACTAAAAGCACAGGGCACATGCATATTAAAATATAGTGTCTAAAAGTTGTCAAATGCTTTTCTAAATAAATTGTACAAGTAAGACATGGTCCAAAAGTCATACAAGTACATCAACCAGTGGGTTTAAATTAACATTTTAAACATTAGAGACAACGTGGAAGTAAATACAGAGGGCTGATTCCAGGTTGACATAAAAATGCATACAAATGTTAGGAATATGAATTCCAAATAAATCAGCAAAATCCACTTTTTTAAAAAATGACTTGACAGAGCCTGGCATAGAACTTGTGCATAGACACTAGTGAAAATGGGAATGAAGAAAAGGAGAAATATATGAAATAGAGATAATACTGCAGACAGACAAGAAAATCTTAAGTTTGAAAAAATGTAAAAGATTTTCCTACGTAAGATATCCTGTGGCGTACTTCCCAGTAGCTGATACCCTCAAATCTTGGGTGACCAAAATAGCAAAGAGCTCAGTAATGTGAAAACTATGGATCTACTCTTCCCTTCGTGAAGTGGCAGTGGGGGCTTTTCTAGTAGCACTCAGACCTGAATTTGATAAAGAGTGTGAGAAGCAGGCATGGAAAGTTTCCTTAAAGAGTGATGAATGGCATATGAGTCCATTGTTAAGATGCTTTATTAATATAATTTTAATTGATTGAACTAATAATTCCAAGTACTATAATATTTCATATTTATAGAAGTGGAAGATGATTTTTGAATCTATACCATTGTTTGACTAACACTGAAATTAGGATTAACATTTAAATAAAGGAATGAATCAGGGTGAACTAAGCCCAATATAAGGATGGTATTTTAAAAGTCTTTATGGTTTATTAATAGGAAATATTTGGATTAACTTCTTTGTTCTAATTTTTCTGCCTGCCCCCTAAATACTACTTTAAAAATGTCATCAGACATTTGATCAGCCAACAAACCCCACTTGGTGTATGAATGAGAAAAATAACTAATTTTTTTATCTTATTACAAATTCACAGAGATCATAAGGTTACCTTGCTTCTCTATGTGTAGATTAATCTTCCTTTTGAAGACATGCCCTCTTTCTTGACTTTCGGTCCTAAGCTTCTTGAGCAATTTAAGATCATATGGAACATTTTCCTTCTTGTGTTCCAAAGTCCTTCCTATGTAGCCAGGCTGTTTTTTTTTTTCTTTCAACCGTTAAAGTATGATTACAAGAATGTGCCAACATGCTTGGATATAAGTTATCTTAAATTAAAATATTACTTTGAGGTAGTTTGAGGTCATATTTAGAAATATTCAAGAGAACCATTTTCTTCCTATTTCTGTGAATTAATTTCAGCTACCTTACTTATTTCTCTTCATCAGAAAAGCTTACATAGTGACACATACTGGATAATGTGTATTTTCTATAATTCATTTGTTTCAAACTGTCAAAATCATAAAGATACAGGCAGCTAAAACTGGTTGATTATAATTTTTAAATGAAGATAAGAAACGACAAAGAAGATCAACAGCCTTCCTCATCTGCTTTTTGAAGAAATACAGTGACCCCCTCCAGTTGCTGATTTTTATTGCTAACTTCAGTTTTTCACTAATTTGAGGAAGGGGCAAAACCTCCATAGTCATATGAAAACATAATTCCAAGGAAAATTGAAACACACACACACACACACACACACACAGAAAAAGGAAGTTGAGGTTAAACCCTTTCCAAAATACAATGCTTTAATTTTCACGTGAACATTGACATTAGAAGGCTGTTAATGAAGAGGTTATCAAAGTTGAGAATTATAGATGTCCTCTTTTGGTGCTCAAATTCCAATTTCAAGTCTCAGTCTAAAATTACTTATTTTAATTGTTTTCTCTGCCCTTTCCAGACCAACTTAGTACTAGGCTTAAGCTCTCCTACTGACCGAGCTGGGATTTCTCTGCCTTTCACTATGATCTGAATATTTAAAGTCATTAAGGGTTAGAACAAACAAGCAAACAAAAAAAACAGCAACAACAAAAATCTTTACCCTCTTAGAAACTAATTTCCAATGGTTGCCATGTATTTAGGTGGAACTAATGGTATGGTTAGTAATTAACTAACATTTATTTTTTCTAATCACAAGTAAAAGAGAGCCCTATATTTGTTCATCTTGGCTACAGGGAAGCAATAGAAAAGTAACAATTGAACAAAACTAGAAATGTAACTAAATGATGTTATCAGAGTTTATCTCCTTGAACTGATTGATCATCAACTGCTCTTCTATTTATATTAAATTTTGAAAAAAAATGACAAAGCTTTTTATTTGGAATATTTACTTATTATTTGGAATATTTACTTCATTTCTCAAGAAAGGCAATTGTTTTTGAGTGGCTATTTCTACACAGAATACCCAGATCTAGGACATAGAAATATATAAATTAAACATAATATGAAATATACACATATAAGAAATATACATTAATGTACCTCACAGAATCATAGCACAAAACACATGAGAAATTTAACTTACTTTTTTTAATGCTTCATTCAGCTCAGGGTATGACCAAGTCTTTAAACATATTCCATAACCATCATATCTAAATTATTGAATACTTGTTTTTAAAAAAGATAATTAGCAGTACCTGAGATAAATTAAGTAGTTAATGTTTGGCGATTATAAATCAATATTATTCAAATACATCAGAGTTAAACTATACTATCCCAACTTTTCCTGTTCTGCAATGAGTGGAATATGTTCATCTGTACCTGTTAAGAACATGTAAGGTACACTTGGCAAATTGGGATAGTTGGCTCTCACTGTTCTGTTTTGAATGGGATATATTGCTTATAACTAAATACAAAAGCATATTCAGTTAGAATTAAACATCAACAAAGTTGTGTAAAAATAAATGTTAATGATTAATGAGAAAAATAACTAGAAGGCACTGCAGGCTACCTATGAGGCCTCAATCTTGAACTCCAAATTCTGAGCACTCAAAAGCATTCCTGTCCCATCTGTTTAAGCAGGACTATAGAACTCAGCATTTGCCAATCGTTTAAACAGCTTCAAAATAAGTCTAGTAGACATTTTCTTCCTCTTTAATTAGCTATGATCACTGCCAGTCTCTGAAAAGATATTTCCTGTTCAGTTCTGTAGCTTATAAAGAGGTGGATAAATTAGTGTCTTTGCGGAGTAAGGGGGTAGCAGATAAGTTTCTCTGAGACCCAAAGGGTAATTTGTCACTACTCATGGACAATAAGCTGCTGGAGTTAAGCACAAGCAGATGTTTTAAAACATCTGCTTTCAGTGGACTTTTGGGTATATGTTATGAGGGATGGCTGTTTTGGAGTTACAATAAACTCCAGTATCCCAAATACCTTGCCATTCTCAGGATTGTCTGGATAGGTTTCTGAGATTCCTGATGAAGCAATGTGGGGCTTTCTCTTTTCGAGGTTTCAGTATCATTCTTTCTAACATGTTCGTCAGAAACAGACATATTTCAGTGTAATAGAATATCAGTTCCACATAATTTAAATGAGGGCCGTGTTTATTGTATTTGTGCTTATGCTATAAAATCAAGATTCATGAGGGCTCAAGGAGACTCAGACAATGTGTTATAAATGAAATTGTTAAAGGATATAAAACTAAGGAAGTAATATCATGACAAATTTGGACTTCAATTAAAATATAAATCTGAAAAATATATGTGATATTGGATGAAATAATAATGAATGCATATAAAATTTAAACCCATTTAATTAGATTTTTCTACTACTTGAAAGAAAAACATTATTGCAAAAATATTTGGTCTGGAAGTATTACTAAATCTAAGAATGTTTGTGATGATTTATAGCATAGATATATTTGGTTTTTACAAGGAAACTTGCATGAAAGTTATTTGACATCCCATGTAATTTATCTATGCTAAAATAAACACTTTAAGAAATGTGATCTATGCTTTGAGGTGCAGCTTTTGGAATTGGCATAGATACAAGATAATAACTTCATTCTTGAAATCTTCCTCCAATGATTAGGATGCTAACATCATTCAATTTTGTTAATTTATTTTGCATCTATCTGGTTGTCTTTACTGGAGTCAGCATTGCTAGCTGCATATGTTCTTGCTTTAGTGTTTATTTATACTAAAGTGAAGATGGAGGCTGTTTGTTCATTTATGGCGGCCCTGACCCAAAATAATCACACAGAAATTGTATTAATTACAACGCTGATGTGGGATTCCCCTCTGTATGCTGTGGATATCTTTGGTTAATAAAGAAGCTGTTTTGGGCCTGTGATAAGGAAAAATAGGGTTAGGCAGGAAAACTAAACTGAATGCTCAGAGAAAGAAGGCAGAGTCAAGGAGAAGCCATATATCCCTGCCAGAGACAGATGCTGGAACTTTACCTGGTGAGCTACAGCCTCATGGCTACACACAGGTTAATGGAGATGGGTTAATTTAAGATATGAGTTAGCCCGAAATACGCTTAAGCTATTGGCTAAATAGTATTGCAAATAATATGGTTTCTGTGTGATTATTCCGAAGCTGAGCAGGCGGGAACAAACAAGCAGCTTCTACTATGCACACACTACTACTTGGCCAATGACTCTAGTGTATTCCTGTCAATCTTTTAAGCCATTCCTATTATTTTGTATTTTACCTCGAGGCTCATGGTCTATGGGCAATGTTCCAGCTAGCAGTTTGTGTCATTCTCCTCTGGCAGTTACATGATTTCTCATTGACTCTATTTTCTTTCTCCGAGTATTTAGTTTATAGTTTTTCCACCTAGCTCTACTCTGCTAAGCCATTGGCTGAAACAGCTTTATTCACTAACCAATAAAAGCAACATACATACAGAAGGAATTCTCACACCACAAATAGGATACATTTGTTCCAACATTTTGTTTTAGATAGTCTATGATGTTTTGGTAATCTGTTTATGTTCAGTGTGTAAGTTTAAATATTCAATGCCATATTTTTTCTCTATTTCCCCTTGAAATTGAATACTCAATGATATAAATAAAAATAGTGCTAAAATACATAGTTACATTGATCTGTCTAATTGTTTGTAACATGGAAATTGAATATCTAATATACTACTAAATAGTATAAAGAAAATGAACTGATAAAAGCAAAATACCAAGGCTTTTGATTTAAATCTCTTTGTTATATTTTAAGCTAATATGCTTTTCCATATATAAAATAGTTGATTTACACTAAAAAGCAGGTTAGTGGCACAGAATTGAAATAACTCAGATAGTACTCACTATGATTATTGCCTATGACAGAACAGTCTGTTAGTAGTCTTACCTTGCAAGTATGTCTTAAAGTTACCAAGTATGATGGGTTCTCATTCTGAACGTTTTGCCTACTTTCCCACAGCTATCTCATGTATGTTTTCTGGATTTTTCTCTTCTCTGCAGTTATAACTACTTTTTTCTGATGGACCTGATTTTTTCAGACATATCATTCGAAAAATATCCCATGATTAGGTGATTTGATGATAAGTGTTTTAATGATTTACTTGTTGTATTAGATAACTAAATACCATTTACTAAAGATTTTCTAGCAATATTCAGTCAGAATTATTTTCCCTGATAGTCTTACTAAGATTAATCTTGTATATCACTTTATATAACTTTTACAATTTATAGTTAGATTTAAATTCAATTTTTGGGTTTCTTTGTGTTTCTAGTACTGTAAAAATTAGTCAATCAATCAGGAAATGTTCTGTGTAGACAAGTCCCATGGGTTTACATTTTATATTTCAATTCTACTCCATATATATACATTGGTTTTTGGAGACAGGGTTTCTCTGTATATGTTTGGTGCCTGTCCTGGACCTTGGAACTTGCTCTTTAGACCAGGCTGGCTTCAAACTCACAGAGATGAACCTGTCTCTGCCTCCCAATTGCTGAGATTATTTTTGATGAAAAAAATCACATGAATATTACCTGAATGTGAATAGTATGAAACATATCTAGAAAAGTTATTTTATGATTATATCATATATTAGGCATAGTGAGGGAAAATGAGCTGTTCATCTGGATTTTATAATGTTATTTTAGTGTCAGTATTGGAATTAGTAGATAACATGTGATCAAGGTATTACACAAATTGCAATCTTTTTTTTTTTCTGAGTGCATAGACAGGAAGTTCTAGAAAAATGCCTGAAATTCAATGTGTGTAGCAAGCAAAACTATGTATGTCTTACAATAGAATTCAATAGAATTAAATTACTTTCTTTCTCTTACATTTAAAGTTAATGATTATAATTGATTTAGACTATGTATGCTTTTTGTCCTTTGTGGTATTATGCCCTTTTGGCTTTGTTTTTTTGTAGTTACCATTTCAAGTAAGGTCATTTAGTCACAACATTTTACTGGTAAATTTACTACAGAATCAAGAATGTTATGTTAGTTTTATCCACACTAAATTTAGGTTAAAGAGCACATGTTTTAGATGTGCAAATGTGTTTGGTAATTAGTCATTAAATAAAAGAGCTGTATCTTTTTATTGTCATTATTTTCCTGTTTGTTTGTGTGTATGTGTGTTAATGTGTGTGTGTGCCCATGAATGAAGATATGTTGGAATTGATACACCTTTTAGACAAAAATATGATTATCCTGAGCAAAGACAGATATTTTACTCTACCATTATTTGTCTTTGTTTGATTTTGCATTTTGCCATTTATAAAATTTTCCACATTCTTAGGCAAAACATGTTTCATTCTATGTGCCCCAAATATACAACAAATATCAACATCATTGCAAAGCAAGAACACGTTAAGTGAGTACAATGGGCTTCCACACAATCTCCTGAGAAGGAGAGTCACAAGTGATTTTTTATTTATTAAACTGCCAGAAATTCTTCCAGGAGTTTCTGAAATCTTTTAGTTAAGAATTGAAACAAAAACTCAGCTTGCATAAATACATTTGAATAATGAAATTTAGGTCAACTGTATGATTTTAACCAATTGCATACAATCTAGTTAAAATGATAGTAAAATTTAAAACACTCGTTTACTTCAGCAGTTTGATTGTTTTAATATATGTACTTAAGTTTGGAGATTTGTTGTCTATAGTTTCGATTATTCCACACCTGACAGATAGTAACATTAGATTCTCTCCTTCGTAATCAGGCATTTTCTTTCTGCTGTAAACATGTTCATAGGTATGTAAGAAAGAACTACAGTGGCCTATGCAAATTACCAAAGTAATTTATGTTGAAATGCTACAATTTCTTCTGTTTAAGGAAGTATGTTTTAAAGACAAAATGAGTGATGTTTAACAAAGCATAAAAATATTTCTGTGAAAATTACCTGTTTTACTATTATTTTTTTATTCTTCTATTACTTTCTCAGTTAAAATGAGTCATCAGTGCTGCATTGTCTGCTTGAGAGCTTACCAGGTGACTATTTTATTTTATAAAAATATAAATTATAATATGTATATAAAATTTAACACAAAACTCAGAGTATAGCATTGCAAATTGTTGTCTATTTTTTCATCAAAAATTAAAACAGTTTGAAGCTAGAATTTTTCTTAGAATTGTGCAATGTGGATTTCTCGGCAGTGCATGCAATTAGAAGGATGCCACTTGATTTATTTTTACCTCCCTGAAAATAGTTGACAAATTGAAAGTTTTTAGTGACTAGGAGACCTGTCAGCACCACACTGAGCTTTCCCTCTTTTGTGCTCTTATCAGACAATGACAATGATTAAACATGAAGAATAGCAGATGCATTTGAATCTTTAATTGAATGTCTTCAGCAGAATGATATTTTTCTCACTTTGAATTGGATTTGCAGGGTCCTGATGTTCACAAGAGTAAACATTCATACTACAGGGACTTATCCGTGGTCCCAGGTTGGATCATCTAAACAGTCTTGTTGCAGCTGGCAACCTTTAATTCAAAGACTAGAAACAAATCCTAAGAGAGCTGAAACTTACGTCCTATTGAAATGCAAGATATGCACTAGCCTGAGACTGTGTATTATGCATTCGTTTTTCAGATGATTACATTTTTTACACTGTTCGATAAGACCAGATGTTGCTATTAATATATCAGAGAAACACATTGTTCTTTGTTTGGGTGCCATCAATGAGATGATGCTGTAGATTGTGGCAAACTGCCAATAGATATTTCTCAAGTTGAAGAGGGCACTGGGAAGGTAGATAGTGGTTAATCACAAAATGGAATTGCAGTGTTTTCTGTTATCAGAACTTTGATTGACCAAGCTTTCATGTTATTGTATGCTGTATTATTCAGGGAATCTACAATCCTCAGCAATTTCCAGTAAGTACTGGCTGATATGTCTTTCATCTGACATTGCTAGTGTATTGCCTGGAGTAGATTGTGAATGTCAGTCATTTGAACTGATGATGAAATGGGATGTAACTACCAGCCTTTTGTTTTCCTTTGACATAGTGTACTGTGACTAGAATTGGTATTTGTTTGTCTCTGTGAAATACTATGGTACATTGACAAAATAATATTGGCAATCAGCACACAAAAATGCTAGTTGGAATTTTGGCTGGTGGTCTTATTTCTTTGAATTTACAGAACACTCAACCAATAATCAGAGAGAACCATTGATTTCTAAGTCTATGGCTTTCTTTGCCTTTAACATGAGGGCAAACATCAGCTCAGATGTGTATCTTGACAAAAAGTCCATATTTAAATGCATTCTATTCTGTCTCACCTCACTTCACCTTTCCAGTCTCTCATTCTTTATTCATTTCTTCGCTTTTTTTTTATGCCAGAGAGGGGATTGAACCAGGGGGCTTCTGCATGCTAGTCAGATACACTGCTATGGAGCTTCAGCCTCAGCCTCATATTTCCATTGTATGTTTATGATTAACATATGTTTTTATTCCACAAATTTTATTCCACAAATTTTAGTATAAATTCCCTTTTTTGATTTTTATTGATTTTTATTGAGCTCTATATTTTTCTCTGCTCGCTCGCTTACTCTTCCCACCCCTTCAACACTCTCCCATAGTCCCCACGCTCCCAATTTACTCAGAGGATCTTCTCTTTTTATATTTCCAAAAAAGAGTATATCCATATATGTCTCACTTAGGTTCCTCATTGTTGTCTAGGTTGTCTGGGAGTGTGAATTTTTTTACTGGTTTTCTTTGCTTTATGTCTAAAAGCCACTTATGACTGGGTACATATGACAGTTATCTTTCTGGTCCAGGTTACCTCATTAAATACGATGTTTTCTAAATCCATCAATTGGCCTGAAAATTTCAAGCTGTTATTTTTTTTGTGTGTGTAGTACTCCATTGTGTAAATGTACCACATTTTCCTTAACCATTCTTCGGTCAAGGGGCATTTAGGTTGTTTCCAGTTTTGGCTATGACAAACAATGCTGCTATGAACTTCGTTGAACACATGAGAAACATCATCCTTCACAATAGCCACAAACAGCATAAAATATCTCAGAGTAACTCTAACCAAATAAGCAGAAGACCTGTATGACAGGAACTTTAAATCTTTGAAGAAGGAAATTGAAAAAGACACCAGAAAATGAAAAGATCTACCATGTTCCTTGGTAGGTAGACTTAACATGGCAAAACGGCAGTCTCACCAAAAGCAATCTACAGATTCAATGCAGTGCCCATCAATATCCCAGCACAATTCTTCACAGACCTCTAAAGAACAATGCTTAACTACATATGAAAAACAAAAAGCCCAAGACAGCCAAAACAATCCTGTACAATAATGGAACTTCTGGAGGCATCACAATCCCTGACTTCAAACTCTACTACAGAGCTGACAATAGCCTGGAATTGGCATAAAAACAAATAGGAGGACCAATAGAACCAAATCAAAGACCCAGATATTAATCCACACACCTAAAAGCACCTGATTTTTGACAAAGAAGGAAAAAATAAAAATGGAAAAAAAGAAAGTATATGTAACAAAGGATGTTGGCATAACTGGATATCAACCTGTAGAAGAAATAGGTCCACATCTATTATCATGCACAAAACTCAAGTCCAAATGGATCAAAGACCTCAACATAAAGCCAACCACACTGAACGTCATAGACGAGAAAGTGGGGAGTACACTTGAATGTATTGGCACAGGAGACCACTTCCTAAATAAAATACTGATAGCACAGAAACTGAGAGAAACAACTAATAAATGAGACCTCCTGAAACCGAAATCTTTTTAAAGCAAAGGATATGGTCAACAAGACAAAATGGCAACATACAGAATGGGAAAAAAATCTCCACTAACCCCACATCAGACAGAGGACTGACCTCCAAAATATACAAAGAACTGAAGAAACTGATCATCAAAAGAACAAATAGTTCAATAAAAAAATGGAGTACAGACCTAAACAGAGAACTCTCAACAGAGGAATCGAAATGGATGTAAGACACTTAAGGATGTTTGGCTATGACAAACAATGCTGCTATGAACATAGTTGAACACATGAGAAACATCATCCTTCACAATTGTCACAAACAGTATAAAATATCTCAGAGTAACTCTAACAGTAAGATGGCCATTTTGCCATGTTAATTTTACCTAGCAATAAGCATGGGAAATGTTTTCATTTTCTGGTGTCTTTTTCAATTTCTTTTTTCAAAGATTTAAAGTTCTTTTCATCCTTAAATTCAACATTCTTAGTCATCAAAGAAATGCAAAGGAAAACAACTCTGAGATTCCATCTTACGCCTGAAAGAATGGCCAAGATCAAAAACATTAATGACAACTTATGCTGGAAAGGATGTGGTGTAAAGGGACCACTTTTTATTTGCTGGTGGGAGTGCAAACTGGTAAAGCCCCTTTGGATATCAGCATGGCAATATACCAGAAAATTAGGAAACAATCTTCCTCAAGACCAAACAATATCACTTTTGGGCATATACCCAAAGGACACTCAATCATCCCTAATATTTTTATAGCAAAGTTTTAGAGTCCTTATTGGAAAACTCATGATCACCTCACTGTGGTGGCACACGTCTTTAATCCCAGTACTCAGGAGGCAGAGACAGGTGGATCTCTGTGTGTTTGAGGCCAGGCTGGTCTAAAAAGTGAGTTTCAGGACAGGCTCCAAAGCTATAGAGACACTTTGTCTCAAAAAAAGAAGGAAAGGAATAAAAAAAGAAAACTCATTATTATTATTATTAGCATAATAAAATGAAGTATCTTATTATGCTAATTTTTGTTGTAGTCCTTTGTTTATTTTCATTTTAGAAATAAGACAATTCAAAAGTTAAACTACTTATCTGTACATTCCCAGTTCAGACAATAAGAAAGAAATCTAGCATTAAACCTAAATTGTATGGTTTAGATATTAAGAGTTGTCCATCCAATCTGTAAACTTGTTTATATACAATTTGTTTTACTTTGTAGAGAGTGTTTTCTGGAACTTAAAATCAAAGGCTCACATTGACATTATGATTTAGAAACAGGCTGCAGACAAAATCAGACAGGCTATGTGTATACAGAGTTCACCTGATGATAGTTAGCACCACGGGGTGCAGAAATATTGGGAAGTTCAGTGGTCTCCGGTCTCCCATTATGCTTATGTCGTTTGAACTATTTGACTTGCATAGATTTAACAGAAACAAAGGAAGAATTCAAACTTAGGAAAACATTCATGACAAGTTAAAACAGTTGCTAAAAAGGAAAAAAGTAGGAGTAATAGATATGTGATCATTGGATTGATATTTAATATTAAGGATGCTGTACCGTATAATTTAAAGCCATTCAACTGTAAAATGAGGGTTGGATAAAAGAAACATTATGTGAAATTTTATTTTTTAATTCAGTCAATAGGTAATTAAAGTGATATGGCAATAAAATTGCTGATATGATGCATTTTATACATTTTCATTGAGTATTAAATTACAAGAGAATAGTTTTAGCATATTTTGAAAGTCTTTTGTATAAAATATACAATAACTATATATTACATGCTGGAATTATTGATGAAATATGAACAATTTTATAGTTGACAGCGTATATCAAGTAAAATGTAGATTGTACAACTAGGTAACAAATGTGTATTCAAAAACTAAATTGTAGTAGTAACATTTTCAATTAGTGTGCTCCTAATTAACCGCATAACATGACATTTCTATTATAGTCAAGGTTGATGTATAGATGCATCCCACCACAAAAGCAACCACATACCTGCAGATAACACCCATGGTTATGTGGCAAT
Organism: Bramus lutescens; assembly: GCA_001685075.1. Lineage (NCBI taxonomy): Eukaryota > Metazoa > Chordata > Mammalia > Rodentia > Cricetidae > Bramus > Bramus lutescens. The sequence goes on from LOEQ01004298.1 coordinate 87,165, forward strand.
GCAGATTGTATATATTATGAATAACTTTATTTTTCTATTAAGAATAAGTTAAATATGTTTTTCATATCTGTTCTTCAGATATTGTCATTGAAGAAAGAAAGTCAAATAATCAAACAGTATGTGCTAGTTGGAATTAGCTGGATAAAATAAATAAGATTGACCAACTCGAGTGGTCTGCCTTCTCTCACTCCTTCACTGGTTCCTTTATATCTTCTTGGCTTCTTTGTTTACTTTAGGCTACATACCCAAATCTAAAGATCTGGAGCTAGCATCTGCAACTGACAAAGATCATGCAGTGTTTGTCTTTCTGTGTAGGATGCAATGGGAAGATTTGGAGGGAAAAGTGGAGGCCAGAGCAATCTGGCTTAGTACTCATATATGAATTTCTCAAATAAAACATTATATGTACAAACATATATATGTAAGAACAATTAATAAAGAAGTAGGACATGAATTTGCAAAAGAGCAAAGTGGAGGGCAGATTGGAGAGTTCTGAGAAAGGAAAAGAAAGGGGAAATGATATAATTATATTGCAATCTCAAAAAAAGAGAGAAAATAATAAAAACTTACCCAACTAGGAAGGTGTTAGTTTCAAAGCTTATACATATCTAGTATTTATTAACTGTTAGACATCAAACACATACAATGTAAATAGACTTGAATAACTAGAAGGTGAACACTTCCAGAATGCCTCCAAAATTCCAATCAGTTAATTACAACACAATGACAGGCATTAATTTCCTGTCTTGTTTTACTTTGTTATTTATACTGAGTTTTTGACACAGCCACTGAGACACTGGAGTATACTGGAATAAATTGAAATATGAGTGCACCTCTAAACTGCATGTTGATCTCAAAACACATAACAGAAATACGATATTTAAATCATTAAGTAGTCCCCTTCAACTTGAGATTTGTTAGTAAAAAAACAAATATATATATTAAATATACTTTTCTTCAATAATCTTATATTTCTATATTGTTTCATACAAAACTTATACCCTTTCCAAATTCTCCTTCACCTTCTTTCTGAAATGAGCTCCAATTATAATGATAGCACTTCTTTTATTTGCTTATTAATCTGTTTTATTTATTTGATGGACTATTTCTTTGGATTCCTTTGCATGCCAGAATTTGATCAAGTCTCAAATATAAATAAAATACAGTTCTTACAATAAATAATTTGATATTTAGAGAAAAAGAATTAATAATTAAAAAATACTCATGGTATTAGTAGAATGAGCTAACTCAAATCTGCCCAAAATAAATTATGCTCAAATCTTGGTCTCTGGGACCTATGAGAATGATTTTATCCACATAAAGAAACTGCAGATTCAGGTAGCTTAGGGATGTTGAAAAACATCATTCCTGATTTTTATTTATGGGTATATTCCTAAAATCCAGAATCAGTTGCCTCAATAGCAAATGGAAAATATATAACAAATAAGAGGATTGTGAAGATAGAAACAGTAATTGAAATTATTTATGCACAACTATTGCTAACAGACACCAGAATCTAAGATCCAGGCACAAATTTTCCTCAGAGCCTTCACAATGGATCACTTTTCAATGCTTTGATTTTGGATTTCTAGCATCTTATAACATTAAAAATATGTTTTTGTAGTTTTGATATAACAGATATTTGGTAATTTGTTATGACAACCCCAGAATGTTGGCGTGGAGAAGATTCTGAGAAGCACTGTGGACTGAAGAAACAGAGAGGGAAAATAGAGTTTTCTGAGTGTGATAAGAAAATGCCAGTTTAAATGTGGTGATGAGTATATGACATTTGTTCAGAAATAAGAGATTAAGATATGTAGATAATTAATACTCAAAGTTATTTCAAGTGCAAAAAATATGCAGTCAGTTGATGGCTGGATATTAAGCACTGTGAGGAAGATGAGGTGGATCAGCAGGATGACCAAGAATCTTTTACATCATGGTGTCCTAAAGATATTATTTCACACATCCACAGCCACACATTTTGTCTTCCCTGAGAGCAGTTTGGGTCCTTGTGGTTTTCCTGCCTGAGAGTACTAACTGTTTGCATATCAAGGCAGAGATTATTTATGCACTGCTCTGTGTTTGATCACAGTAATCTTCCACATGGCCTTACCCTTACTTCTTGCCTTCTCCCAATACTTCCAAGTAGAGCGAATCACTCTCCACAGGGTTTTGTCTGACCCCCCAAAAAACTATAGACAGAATATAGCATAAATGATGAAAGATGTCATTCTCCGTGAGAAAACATTAACAGCTGGAACTAAAGTCTAGACAGAGACGAGCAAGTTAATATTCTCCTTTGCCTCTGTCCCACATGCTGGGCTTTGTGGTTGAGGAATGTCTTGTATTGCAGAGTGAGTGCTCGTGTCTGCTCATCATCTTTTCCTTACTGTTGGATTTGAAATAACAAGGCCATGCTGTTTTCAATAATTTTCTGCTTAGCTACCATTTTCTATTGTTGTCTTTGTCTTGAAAATTTGTTTTTTCAGTCAATGAATAGTAACTGTCATTACCTCAGGTATTCTTTTCTAGAGACCAAAGTTTAAAACAGAATGGATATAAACAAAGTATACCTACCAAGAGAGTGTATGATTTAAACAAACAAAATATTGGCTTTGTCTAGTAAAAGCTACTATCCACTAAATATTATTATCCATTTCATATTGCCATTTTATAAATCTAGTAATGTGCTGCAGCTGAAACTCAGAATCCATTCAAGGTGTTTTTGTTCCCTGAAGAGCTGCTGGTGAGATCTTGAAAAATTCCAACAATGGTATTGGAAGGAAACCAGATGCTGGTTGCCTACAGCGGATCTAAGAGTGTGAGCCCTGTGCACATCGCCCTCTCCACCAGGTTTTCCTTGGTTTGGTTAGATCGTGATAGCGTCTACCTTAAAGGATTGGAGAAAAAGCATAAGCAAAAGGCATATTCAGATACACGAGAGTAGATATCTAGTTAAGTTGATGGCTAAGTTGAACAAGGCTATATGATTGCCACACAATAGGGGTAAATAAGACTTCTAATGTAGAGCCTACTAAACAAGAAATCCAGCAGTCTTTTGAAAGCTTAATATACACACGAAGGTATTCTTTGTGTTCAAATATGCACAGTTGTTGGATTTTATTTTTAAACATAAAATACTTCAACCCTGCAAGAGTAGCTTGTTTATCAATATTTGCACCCTTGGACATAGCATAACTTGCTTGAAAATGACATGGAATTGAAAGTGATAGTATACTTCAAATGAGTATCTCTTTATACAGAAAAGGGTTGTTACTCAGCAATCCTAGCTTCATATAAAAGAAAGGAATTAAGTGAGTTGTTGTTATGGGCTTATAGGGTTGTTTGTTGTTGTTGTTGTTCGTTTATTTTATACACTTTGGAAGCCTGTCACCCAGCTACCAAATAATTACTCAGAGACTTATTCTTACTTAAGAATATCCAGCCTTATCTTGGCTAATTTCTAGACAGATTTCCTAACTTAAATTATATCTTTTCTCTTTAACTATGTTTTACTTATGGGTTTCGTTTTCGTTTTTTTTTTCTTTTCTTTTTTTTTTATATTCCACTTGTCTTCTTCCCTATTTACTCTGTGGCAGGTTGAGTGACTGGCTGACTGGCTGGCCCCTGGCATTCTCATATTCTTTCTTGCTCCTCCTTCTTCTCTTGTGCCTAAATTTCTCCTCCTATTTATTCTCTCTTCCGGAAGCCCTGCCTATCCCTCTCTCCTGCCTAGGTAATGGCCCTTCAGCTCCTTATTTAACCAATTATGTGTTTAAGCAAGCAAACTGACACAGCCTTACAAAATTAAACAAATAAAAAATAAAGAATGAAACATATATTTGCTTCATTAAACAAATATTCCACAGGATAATTGAAAGTAATATATCTTAAACTAATGTTCCACAACATGGGAGGGTATGACTTGCTGACATTATGCCTGAGGACTTGAGAGCTATAGCTGCTGGCCACTAGTATTCAGAAGTCAACATACCAGAGGAACGACTACCTGATGGAGGTTAATCCTGTCTAGGCAAGGCCTGCATGACTATCTACTCTGGAAACTGTTGCTCATGTTTGCTAAAGTAGTTTCGTCTCTTCTAAATACCTGCATTGTAGTATGTAATGTCATTTGATGTGTGTATGTAATCTCATGATTACATAAAAATCCTATGGGCTCATGGATCTTTGGGAGGTCAGGAGGATTACTTTTTATTTAGCTGTGTAATTTTGATATATAGAAAATATACTAGAAGATAAATCATAACTAGATCTATTGTTACACAAGAACTGTAGATACTTAAAAGCCTGCTTCGTTACTTTTGCTCAGACTATCTCTACATAATTAGTTCACTTTTACCTCAGACAAAGTTTGAACTATAATAAAAAATTTGTAAATAAATAGATCATAAGTCTAAAATTTTATAGCTATGCATAAGGTCAGTGTCATAGGTGTCCAACCAAGGTTGTTACACAAAGCACCCTAAGAAAAACAGGCCGATTCTTCACATGTCAGTCTGCTGACAAAAGACCTACACATCTCAAAGTTTGTCTCTGGGCACTGGGCACCTCCCAGTCTGGTCACAGTCTTCCTCCTGCAAACTTGGAACCTTGTGTTGCCATGGTAATTGACTCAGATCCTTACCACATACCACAGGAATGTACTTTTGACCTATTAGAAGTAACTCATAATTTTTTAGAATCACTTCAAGGCAATAAATGAAGGAAAGCAAGAAAGAGAGGTTTTAAGATATGGAAAAAGAAGAAACTAAGAGGACTTAGAATTAGGACCTGAGAATTAGAGCAGAACCAGAAGAATAAAGAGACTTGTTCAGAAAAGAACAGTGTGAGAGGATTCATTTGCTCTCAAATACAAGTTCTTTTTTTCTTTCTGTAGCCTCTGATCTCAGCCCTGAAGAGGACCTTGAAACAGGACTCCAAAGGTGCTTGTTAAGGTTACCATAATTTACACTCTGTTTATTAGAAAATGAAAATTAACTTGCTTTACTAAATGTTAATAAAGACTTAAAATGTGTGCTAAGCATACCTTTTAATGCATTCATCCTTATAATTCCATATAACTGATAATTTTTCCAATTAAAGAAACAAATTTAGAAAGGAAATTTTTCTAATCATTATTAAATGAATATACTAATAGAAAACTTTATTTAAACTATCAATGTATTTTAAAGATGTATTTAATCATTGATGGGACTGCTACAACTGTGTTTATGTGTGGATGTTAACTACATTTTGAAGTATGGTTTCCACTAAAGCATATTAACATTGTAACACTTTTAATCCATAAATTTAGCTATAATTTTTAGCTCTCATGTTAATACCTTGTTTAAACCTACCAAAACATTTGCATAGTTGTAAAAAATTAAAGCACAAATATGCATATTTTAAAGCTTCTTCCCATCTTTCTGTTGGCTTGCTTGCTTTTTATTTTGAAACAAGATAAAACCATATAAAACTGGCTGGTCTCGAATGGTTATGTAGACCAACTTGGCCCTGAATTTATTATCTCTGCTTCTTCTTCCTTTATGATATTATTAAAAGTCTGTGCCACTAAGGCTGTATTAATTTTCTATATTAAATTTCATTGTTTTGATTTTAAACTTTAAATTAAGCTTAAATTAAGGCTTAAATGAATATGTGAATCTAGGTACATGCAAGGTCAAGCCCACAAGGCTTGCCCATCTCAACATTGTGCACTTCAACAAGTTTCTTGGGGGCAATGACATGCATTGATCTACTACCCCTGTGAATGATAATAATTCTTCAATAATTCTTGAAGAACAATACAAGAAAATTTCTCCCGTAGATTTATGTGTTTGCAATTTGAGTACCAGTTACTGGCAGTGTTTGGGGAAGTTTTGGGAAATGTGGTCTTGTTGGATAAGTATGATTCTTGGGAAGAATTTTCATGTCATCAGACCTATCCATACTTGAAATTTATTCTTTCGGCTTTGCGCTTATAGTTCAAGATTTGAGCAATCAACTTTCTGTTGCTGCCAGATGCCTCTGCCATTACATTACATATATATATATATGTGTGTGTGTGTGTGTATAAATATATAATAAAGTATTATAATATTATATATGTATAACTTAGACTTAATTAACAGTATCTCTGGATTTTATTCATAGTAGGAGGACAAATGAATAAGTCAATACAACAATTGCTACTGTTATTAACTATTAAGTAGCCTATACAAATAAATGTAATAGGCTTTTATATAAACATCATTGCACATATTATATATATGTACACACACACACACACACACACACACACACACACACACACACANTATAATCTTAGTTATACCCTAACAATCAGAAACATTGTTGATAAAGATCATTGTTTGGGACAAACTACACATGGTTATTCTGATTAGTTATATTTTTATATTGATAAATTAATGAAAAATGCTTAAAACCATGAATATATTCTCCAATTTTATGTTTTGCTACACTAATAAATTTCTACCTAATAGCTCTATTTAAGAAGAAAGTCATAGATTGCATCTTTATCACCTTCAAGTGCTCAAATTCTTATCTTTAGAAGCTGGCTTGATTAAATCATGAATTAATAAAATACATACATCTTTTAATGATAATATATTTTCCAATGGCAATATTAACAAGAGCCTATGTAATTATGATTTTTCAACTTCAAATTCACTATTCAGTTGTTAGATGTCAAAAAGAACCTTAATCTTAATTTTCTTATATGTACACTAGCATAGATATTCACTACTATGGTTGTCAGAATTATTTTGAAAACGGAACTTAATAGAGTTTTTTGGTAGGTGGCTCTAAGTGCATCTTTACCAAGGATAAAGCAAATTTATTTTAATTAAACTTTCAATCTGTAAAATCATCTTAATTGAAGGACAAACTAAGAGTAGTGATCTACAATAGGATTATTGAATTGTGTTAAAAAATGAGGCTCTAGTGTTTTATAGAATTTTGGTAGGAGATACTATAAAATAAAGTTGCTATATTATGTGCAAACACAATAGCTTCTTATAGCAGATTAACTCATATTTAGGAGGCAAGGAGTCTATTTTTAGGTGAATATTTTAAGAAAGCAGAAGTGTTTTGTTAATTTGATAAAATCTAATTGTAAGTCTCTATTTTTACTAAATAAACTTTTTGCTTTACCAATCCTTTGCCATCATTCCCCATATTTAAGGACATTCCCAATGATTTGCCAATTTTTTAGTAATAGGAAGAATAATATATAATAAAAACCTGATTTCTTGCCTGAATTGATTATAGGGTACTGATTAAACCAATGCTGGCAAACTCCACTTGATTCACTAATTAGGAGAAGGGTGTTTAACCATACATCTCCTATGAGACCTATCAACACAGGTAAAATTCCTTTCTCTTTATGATCAGGTTGCTGGAATCATGCTTTACTTAATGTGTTCATTTATCAATGTTAATTTATTAATAGCCTTTAAGATTTCTCTCAGGAAACTGAAACTCTGTCCCTAGGTAAACAAAAACAAAGTGCTCTCATCTTTTGTGTTTAATGATATTTATTTATTGCTCCAGGCTCTCGACAAGTCCCATTAGTATATTTCCAACTTGAATCTTGATCCAGTATTTGGTGTCTTGCCTTGGTAGATTCACAAGTTATTTCATTGAGCCAAAACATTGTCAATAGAGTTTTGCCCTCGTGTGTTACTAACAGAACTACAATAAATTATTTTATTCTATCTTTAATGTAAGTGATACATCTGATACATTTAAAGTATTCTATCTTCATTTTTCTTGTCGCCACTGCAAATGCTGGCCTCTCTCAGTTTGTGTCCTAGGATATATGCTCCTCTCTATTGGTCACAATCTTCTTTTCTTCATTATCTACTAGTGCTGTACACAAATCATACTAGCAAGCAACCTATCTTCGTTATAGTCCTCAAATCGGCTATTCTAGGTTTTGTTTTCCTCTTGGTTTGGCATATGCTATTCTTTCTGGGATCAGATTCAACCCTCTCCCGTGTTGTGACAACCCTCCCTTCTAGTTGTCTCTATTTCTCCTTTGCAGACAATACCTTCTGTTTATAGTGGCCTTGTGGTCTTCACTATGCAGTTTTTTAATTTCCCCCATTCTCACATTGCATAAAATAGTTCTTTTTACTTCTGAAATGCCTTTTAGTCTGTATACATTTCTGTTGTTGCAATGTTTTTTACATTTTTGTTCAATTTTTTAGCATCAAGTAATTGAAAATGTCCACATTAACGAAACTATCCCACTTCCTGAATACAACAGATTTCCTGGTTGATGTGTCTTGACAAAGACAATCTTAATGAACCAGTACTAAGTCATGAGATTGCATTACAATCTACACCTCACAAAACTGTGTTATGTGCTTTAAATATTCTACATTATCTTTTTATATGCTAATCTCGAGAGTTTTTCTTTGACTGACAAATACCCAATTATGATCTATATTGCGGTACACATATCTGCCCTAAATATAAAAGTGAATAGGATTAACAATGCAATCAATAATAGTGAAAATGCAGATGAATACTGAAAAACATGTTTCAATTTTTCTAATCCTCCAATCTTCCACACATTTTTTGATAAATTCATTAGCTAGAAAAAGATATTGGCTCTAATCTTGGACTCATAAAAGGACATTCCCACTGGCACCTGGTATGAAAGTATAAATAACTTCCATTCTAGTCTCTACAAACACACTGAACAAGTCACTACATATTGATTTCTAGCTTTAATGACCCACAATATTGTTTTATATATGAAGAGTTAGCCAATTGTGATAACATGGTCCTAAGTATTCTGCTATTTAGCTCTGCTAGTGTGTTGGTAGGGTTAGAAATGTGCGCTCACTTTATCCCTTGATTTTCCTGAAGAAAACCTTGAGGAATACAAAAAGCTTCTTTCAGACCTCCTTAGCACCATGCTTACTCTCAGAGTTACAGAAACATTTGCCATGGTCTGTAGTTTTCCAATTTCAATGTAATTAGTAACTACACTGGAAGACAATTTCAAATTTGGGAGTCGAGAATCCAAAATGACTTCTCAACAGACTTTCCTTTTTACCTTTATCCTAACTTTGAGAAAATCTTCAGATATAGATATATTTTGTGTATATCTTTAAGATATATCTTTCTGGGCTTAGAGAAGATTTTATATATATATACCTTTGACATTAAAAAATACATTTGATGAACATAATAGCTTTATGTTTATCATAATAGAAGGAAGAGGTATAGTTCTCTTAATAAAACAATAATAAAATAAATTTAAAAATATAACTAAAAATTCCATTAACCATTGATCATGCTTTTATATTTTACTCTGTTGTTGTAACATGGTCTCTTCATTTTCAAAATGTATGAACAGGACAAATTATAATCTGTTTTATGTGAATACTGTAAAAACCCAAACACAATTTTTTTAGGGAAACTAGTGTTCTGAAATCTTCAGTTAAGTTTGAACCAATAGACCAATAAAAATTACCATACTTAAGAGGTACAAAGTTCATCAAATGCAACATAATTTTATTGCACCATTCCTGAAAGAATAGAAATTTCACATATTTTTTATCTTTTAAATATAAAATAAAGGTAGAATGGTTTAAAATATCATTGAAACTACTTTAGAATTTGTTTGTGTTTCTAAAGTATAAATAATTTTCTAAAGAATATATATATGTGTGAGTATATATATACATATATGTATATATATGTATATGTGTGTATGTATGTATTTTATTCCTATTTCCCTTTCCTTCCCTTCCTTCCAAAAGTATGAACCCTACCAAGGGTAAATTACGGCCTTCAGTGGTTTAACGTTTATTATTGAAAAATTAAAGTACAGACTTGTACTAAAATCAGTCCCACATTTTCAAATATCGATCTCTATGTTCTGCTCCAGACAAATATTCAAATTAATTTATTTCCAATGAGTTCTTACATACTGTAGTCATTGGAATGAGATATCCCTCCACAGTCCTGAACATTTGAATATTTGACTCTGCAGTGGTACTGTTTAGGAGGTTTAGGAAGTGTGGTTTTGCTGGAAGAAGTACTGGACTAGAGGTGGGCTTCAAGTGTTTATAAACTTCTGAAATTTGATCTTGTTCTCTGCTTTCTGCTGTGATTCAAGATGTTAGTCCCCAGCATCCTGCTCCACCCTGCAGCCTATTACAGTGTTTTCCAACATTTCTTCAAAGATTTGCCTTCTTTGTCATGGTATTTTATCACCACAACAGGAAAGTAATCAATAAATATCCAATATTAAAATACCCTGCTTTGTAGAAACATTTTGTTCACTATGCCCTTCTCCATCGGGGATGAACTAAATTAGCATTTAATATAATGAATGCCACACTAAGCCCCAGTGCATTGGTGCTTAGACAATGAAGAATGGTATAGATCATATTTTTATTGATTATATTTTGGCACTTTTTTACTGAGATCTAATAATCTTTGGCATGCCTTTTCTCTACAGACATTCAATCTTCCAATGTTATGTTTGGAACATTTATATTTATGGAATAAGCAAGCTTTTTCAAATGACAATTAAGGACATTAATGTTAATAATTATATAATTTATGTCACCCAAACAGAATATCAGTATCTGATTACTCTTCCTAAAAATAAAAATTTTGTTAATATGTTTTCCTACAGAAAAATAGTCAATGGCCATTTAATAAATCCTCTTATTTTTCTACCAAGAAATCCAAAATTTTCCAAACCCTGATGTGCATGCTTCTTTGACTCTTTCTGCATCTGCAAAGAAGTTGATAGCCCTACAATGATTCATGTATCTTATCCATAGCTCCATTTTGTTGGTGCATCATAGTACCTATTTTTGGAAATTATTACCCCTTCACATAAGTCAATTACCCAGGCCTTATTAGTGCCCATAAGAATTCTTAGCACATTTAACCAATTTCAAGAAACTGTTTCTGTTCATAGTATTTCTTATAATCTCCCTCTTACTGAGGCATTAATACCTGCTGAGCATTAATTTTGATTATTTTACAAACCAATCTGCAACTTTAGATGTTTCCTAATTTTAATATATGCAAATTATCTAGTCATAAAAATGGTAAGATTCATCACACCTATGCTTTCTTGTAAAACTTAGTTTAACTCTGCATTGTGAATTCATATGTAAGTATAGTAGGTGTATACACATGGCTCTCTGGAAACAAAAACAATGTATGATAAACTTTTAGAACACTGTTGATAATTTATTTCCTATGATTCTACTCAGTTACCACTCAGTAGCATGCATTGATGTTCAGTTTTTTTAAAATCTTTGTGAGATCAGTATTCTTTTTTCAGTTTCTTACAAGACACAGAGACTTGATTTAATAAAAGTTTTTATGTGCTGAAATGTAATATATGGTTCAGACAATCAAAACGGAGAAAGAAAAAAGGGGGAAGACACAGCCCCCAGACGTGACTCAGCAGTGGAAAGTCATGAAAAGAAAGTTGATAACAATGACAGAAAATATAAAGGACAATGATTAACGGAAGATGGAGAGCAACTGATTATGAACTGATTTGTTAAAATGTACAGTTATAATTCAATCACTACAGCTTTTTTTGAGAACACATAAATGTCTCTATGGCTCTAAAAACTTTTTGTTGCTTTACACCTATGCAAATATAATAGCTTTCTTAAGGTTACAAAAATGTGTTCTTAATGTGTCAACAAACAAAAGGACATGTTTCTTATTTTAGTCCTATAAATGTAGTATATATTTGTTTTTAGTGCATACTCACTTATTAGACAATACCAAAGTACAAAAAATTTTCTCAAATAACATTAAAAAAGAAACAGATCTTAATTTTTTCTAATGTTTGATCTCTGAACCCAAACAAGAGTACATAGATTCATTAGGTCGTTATTGTTTCAAATAAATAGCTTTTAAGTGACACTTAAAGACAAAGAGGAAAATCTGGTGTAAAATTAACAAAGAGCTATTTAATTACTAAAAAGTGTCAAATATTACTTTAAAACAAATCCTTTGGGTTTGAGAGATAGCTCAGAAATTAATGAAGTGTGTCCAAGAATCAGGAAAGATCATGCCTAAGAAAACAAAGAAGGTGTTAGATGAGGAAACATGATTTCTTTGTCCAGCATTTTTAATCTGAGCAGGTGTGCATAGCAGCTCACACACACACACACACACACACACAAATATAAATATAAATAAAAACTTAAAGCTTTCATTTTAATAACAAATTGTATGGTTATTTATGTTCTATATTTTGTTATTCATTTTAATAGTTTGAGAAATATTTTATAATTCATTTTGTAAAATTTCATTCTTATTCTCTCTTCTGTGTATGGGATTTTTGCCTGCATGTTTGTCTATGCATCAGAGGAATGCAGTGCCAAGAGTAGCCAGGAGTGGGCATCAGATCCATTGGCACTAGAATTTCAAACAGTTGTGAACCATCATGCAATCTTTAGAATTGATCTCATCCTCTGGAAGAGAAGCCATTGTTCTCAACTGCCAAAACTTCTTTCCAGCCCTTAAAATTAACTTCTAGGAGTGTCAGCTGTCTTTTTCTCCAGAACACGGATCTTTAACAAAAGTGGACTAAGAGGCCAAATTTTATATTATGATGATTCTAAGGGAAATGGCTATTCTCTACAATGTAACCGGAGGTTCTGAACAATGAAATAGTAGCATGAGAATGAAGATATAAATATTCAATTTGAGTTATTGAAGTTTTGTTGGAGCTCAAAATTGTCTTTGGATATATATATATTCTTTCTGTACTAAAATGAGAAAATAGTAACCAAAAACACAAATAACTTAGAAAATAATATGGGGAAGAAAATTGAATTAAGATTTGATAAAGGGTTTGTGATTTTATAGGCAGATGTATGAAATTCTGATATATGTGGTCTTTAAATAAAATCTGGAATCAAGTTAATTAAAAAGAAATTTAGGAAAATGCATTGTATTGATACCTACTTATTGATTTCAGCACTATGTAAAGAAGAACTACACATAGGTCACTTTAACCCAGGCAGAAGAAGAGACACTAGAAGAATATGTAGGTATATCACAATTTAACCTAAAAAATGGATATAAAATGTAGAAATGAGGAGAGTGAAACAGCAATTCAACTACAATGCCAAAAACATTCAGAAAATTCATTGCATACATCTGATGTAAATTGTAATCCTGCCAGGCATTGGTGGCAAAAGCCCTTAATTCCAGAACTCAGAAGGCAGAGGCAGGTGGATCTCTGTTAGTTCTGTTAGGCCAGCCTGGTATATAGGAGCTAGTTCCAGGACAGACTTCAAAGCTACAGAGAAACCTGTCTCAAAAAACCAAAACAAAAAATTGTAATCCTAGGAGTGATAATTACTACCTTTTCTCTACTACCTATGATACCTATGATATTTATTTCATAATAATATATTTATCAAATATTTGAAATGCATGATGCTCTTTTATGCATAAGTAGAAAACTGGAATTGATATATTTCAGTGTAACATCATACTACTGTAAAGCTGGGACTCCTGGAGAGCATTAACAAACAACTTCATGATCATCATAAAAACCAATTGATTATTTGTCCAGAATAAAATCAGCCTAGTTGTTATTCATATTATAACAATAAGAGGGTACCTGGAAATAATGATAATGATTTTTCCATCTAAAACAATTATAAACCTGCAACTATATTAAGAAAAGTGTCATGGCACTCTAAACAAAAATTTCAATTTCAAAAGGTCTTCACTAATACTCTCAAACCCATAACTCAAAATCAAATGGCAATTTAAAAGGATTTCTGTGGGACAGTGTTTTTTTTTTCTTGTCACTTGTATTATTTTTAATAAAATGCTGATTGGCCAATAGCCAGGCAGGAAGTATAGGCAAGTCAATGAGAATGCAGGAAAGAGGAACGACAATCTGCAGTTGTGACCCAGCCACAGAGGAAACGAAATGTGACTGCCTTGCCAAAAAAGGTACCAAGCCATATGGCTAACATAGATAAAAATTATTGGCTAATTTAAGATGTAAGAATTAGGACAGACAATCAGTTTGTAATTAATGTAGACCTCTGTGTAATTTCTTTGGGACTTAATGACTGTGGGAACCAGGCAAGATGAAAAACTCAGTCAACAAAGGATCTTGCTCAACAGTGTGTGAGCAAATAATAATCAGATTACACAATGTGAAAATTTAAAATACAAATTAATCAGACACTGGTAGTTAATTTTTAAAAATATAAAACACATTCCCATAACTTTCTAACTACATAATTCCAATAGCTTGTTTCTTTGGTGTGTAGCTGCGAACATCAATCCATTTGCCCTGCACATTTGGTCTTCTTTGATTTCTCTTTGAGTTCATGCTGTGCATGTTACACGTAAACAGCTCATCTTCCCTAACTTCTTGTTTGCTCCTGAAATTCACCCTTTCTCTCTTCTTTCCTGAGTTTAGTTTTCATTTTACACCTGATTTCTTTTTTCATCTTACTGGATGCTATTGTTTCTTTTTTTCCATTTCTTCCTTTCTCTTAAAATATGAAATATTTTGCTGTACTTCAATAGTTAAAATATTTTTACTAAGTATATACTCATCACAAAGTGTTGTCTATCATGAGTTATTTTATAAAGTGCATTCATTTCTATGAACCAAGGTAATCTAACCATGCCCTTGGTTCTCAAAAATTCTACACCATTTGTCCCCACACTTTCCCTTTTCTTCTGCTGTCTCCCTACTGCATACTTGTAATGTTTCTATGTTTCTTCCAACTTTCAAGTACTTCGTGTTGACTGCTCTTTAGTTTTTAATTCAGAATCTTCTCTTTTTAATTTAATGGGAAGTTTGTTTGTGTATCTTCCCTTCACCAGGGTTCCTGAAGAAAAATGAGGCAAACCAATGTCACCAGGAGGGTCATTGTCACTAAGAATCAATACTAAACTTTCTTTACCACTCTCTATTTCTCAAGTTTAAAGCAATTTCCAGTGACAAAAAGCCACATATCTTATATGAGAGCACAAGGATTATCAGAAATTGAATTCATGTGTTGGAAGTATGACAGCTATTTTTATATTTCCCTTTAGTCTATTTCAGCTTCAATTCTTCTTGACTTTATACTTCCCAACGAGCCATAAAAATATTTAACAAGAATATTTACCTTGCTTTGTCTGTAAGAGACAAAAGAAATAAAATATATTAGGTGATAGACAAAATTGTAGTTTGAATCCCATAAGGAGTTTTCAAGCATTCATGTATTAATGAAGTTGATATTTACAAGAGAATACAGTTTGGGACACATTACTGGCTGCATAAAATAGAAGTCACAGCATTAGTAGACTGTGAAGAATAAATAAAATAATAAATACAAAAGACTTACTATGTTACCTGACAGAAAATATTGATGAGGTTGAATAAATACCATTATTATTAAATATCCTCAGTGAGATTTCTTTGATACTTATAAAACTTAAAATCATGAAGAATTTTAATTTTAAATTAAGATGTTCAAGATGTTTGGAGCTGATTCTTTTTTAGTTCCTGTAACATGAGGAGCCTGCTTGTTGAGGTTTCTGATCCACCCAGTACCCCACAGCCAGCAAGCCCCAAAGAAAATCACACAGAGATCTCTATAATTTATAAAGCTGATTGGACAATTAGGTCAGACTACTTATTAGCTCTTGTAGCTTATATTAAGCCATTATTCTGATCTATGTTATCCATGTAGCTCAGTACCTTTTTCAGTGGGGCAGATCACATCCTGCTGCTGCGGTGGTCTGGGCAGGAGTGGGAGGAATCAACTTCCTCCTTCCCAGAATTCTCC
>LOEQ01004298.1:103072-114394 GCA_001685075.1 Bramus lutescens
ATCAGCATTTATTTAAAACATGATTGACAGAATACAGACAATTCTCCCATGCCAAGTTCCTATACTTCAGAATAAGAAACCAATTATCTATCCACCCAAACATTAAGTCCTCTGTCACGTTCAGATTTATGTGATTTTATGTTATTCTTTTCCTTGAGTCAGAGAAGAGAATTGCGTTTTTAAATATGAAAGTCAAATTATCTCTCCTTGAGTGATCTCGCCTTCTGAGTGAAATTAACTCAAAGGATATAGTGTTAGTAATCAGGAAGAAGTAGAGTTTTAGGAAAATACTCAGCACTTGAACATACTCATCTCACACGTTTCATCTTCGGCCCTTTTCTCTTCCTCCATACGCTACCATTAGTGTCCTGAATGCACTCTTTCCATTGCAGATTATGTTTACCACTGCAGCTTATTCAATTCTCAAATTTTTGAAACTACATATTTAGAGTCACACATTTTATTGTGTATTCATAATAACTGAGTTGAAAGAGGATCTCTGTTGTGATTTGTCTTAGTGTTTGCTGAAAGTCCACATGTTAAAGCATTGTTCTCCAGCTCACACACTATTTAAAGTTCAGCTCAATTTTAATAAGTTGTTGAAAGTTAAAGGTTGTAGGACTTGAAGACACAAAATTATAGAAGATTTGTCCTTGATCAGGATTACAGGACTCTATTCCCTTCTTGCTCTTGTTACCAGGCTATGAGGGATATCTCTGCCACATGTTCTCGCTGAATGATACACTGATACAGGTCCAGTATATTCTGACCATGAAGGAGTGAAAACTTCAAAGTTGTGAGACAAAACCCACACTTTTCCTTTACAAATCAATTATCTGGATTTGCTATGGTGGTAGAAAACAGAGTGATGAACTGCTAACCTTTACTACTTCTGTTCATATGAGTAATATATACATGTGCCACCCCAGAGAAGCTGCAAACTCATATGCTATATATTAAGTCATATAATGTTTAGAATCAGCTTCTTAGTTATACAGGTCACATATTTTTTCTTTTTTAACATGCTTTTTAAATTAATGTTATATGCATTTTTGAGCACCTTAAATATGGCCAGGGACTGGGTTAATGGTCAAAATATTATGTTCTCAAAAGTTTAGCAATAATCATTAATATCATGATTGATTTAGTTGATTAACTGATAATGTTGACTACCCTTTTATTTTATATCTTCAATTAATCCATATGTTTATTACATTTACAAGACATTTTATTTTAATTTTATGCCTTTATTAACAAATTTCACTCTGAGAGTGTGTTGGGGAGTATTATTTTAAGGTATGTTGCTTTTGTTTACGCTGCATTTGTTTAACTCTGTGAAGCTGTGATTTTTTTTTAGCCTATCTAAAACACCTGATGTCCTACTGAAAAGCTGAATGTCCAATAGTAAGACAGGAGCAAGGATGGGCAGGGCAGTTAGGCAGAGACTATAAATCGAAGGAGAAATGAAGAAAGAGGAGCAATGAGAGACCAAGAGAAGGATGTCAGGGGCCAACCACCTAGCCAGTCACGGAGTAAGAAGGAAAGTAAGATCTACAGCAGCAAAAAAGTCAAATATCCAGAAAGAGAAAGGTAGATGGGTTAATTTAAGTTAAGGAAAACTGGCAATAAACAAGTCAAGCTTGCTAGTAGAGTTCATAGGAACACATCACTCACTCATCTAAATAATCATTTAGTTTCTTCCCACTTGCTCTATTGCATATTTCTTCCTACCTTCAACTTCCATGCTCTAAAATAGGCAAGTATTCAGGATCTTTTCAAAAGGAATTGTCATTAAGTCTCCCTGTTTGTTATCTATTTTTATCTCATCACTACCAATTTGTTAATAACAACTTCAGGCCTTATGTTCCCAAATACTCTTCCTTATCACTTTGATCAATATTACATAACATACTCTGTAAATGAGACTTATATTTGTTTAGTGACAAAGAAAGAGATCTCATGCACAGAATTATAATTAAATCATATTGTTTTGCAAAGCAACATATTCCAATAGGCAGCTACCTGAATTGTACAGCACATCAATTTTTTAATATCAGTATTACTTATAGCTACTGTCTTTATACCAGAATAAGAAATCCCTTAATAACAGAAAAAGATTTCTAATACTTAGAATACACTATAAAAGCTTGAGAACATTTTATGTACATGTTATCTATTCAAATAGCTTGTATAGATTAAAAACGATACTGCGTACTGTATATATTGGGAATCTGTAAACTTCAAAGATTTTAATTACGCTACACAAGTGTTTTGAATGTAAATGGGAACAAAAGAATATAATCCTTTCCTAGATGAAAGGAAAATACAAAAAAAAATCAGCTGGAGATGCCTTAACATCAATTCCTGTTGTTTATTTGATGTTTAACTCCCACGTAAACAATATTTAAAAGGAAACATAAGAGCTCATTGTCAAATCAAATGTACTTTCTTGGAACAAAGAACCAGAGCACAGTGACACAATGAAGGTCTCGTCCTACAAACCAACTGCTCAGAGCAGCCTCCTCGCTCCCCTTTGGCAGATGGTCCTCGTTATGACTGCTCTCAAATAGAGTGGTTTGAAGCAGGCTGTATTTACAATTATGGCTCTCACATAAGGAGGTTTACTAGGGTTCTAAAGCTAATTAGCTCTGTCCACATCTCAACATTTGTCTGTTCTTCTAGCTCACAGCCCACTTTGTAATTATGGAGGGAGGACAGCCTGGGGGAAACAGTACAAAGGGTGATGCCGAAAAACTACATAAGTTTGTTATAATATGGCCATTCCTTTATATTATGAATTACATGAGTAAGTTTAAAAACATCACTACAGTTTTAAAAGCTATGCACATAGGACATTTCAAGGGACATGTATGTTTGTATACAAAAATTATATCAAATATCATATTATAATCTGTACTTCTTGACATTACTTCAATAATAATGTATCAGAATACTTGAGAGATAAGCATTCCTGTATAGCCCCTCACACTAAAAAATCTAGCCTGATTATGTGAGAATTTCCCTGTGAATATATACGAGGGAGCAATCTTGTGTTCTTTAATTAAAAAATCGCCACACAAATATGCCACGATATGCTGCTATAAAATATAAGCATGTGAGGACAGAGAAGATAAGCAGCAATTGGCTTAAGTTTTCTAAATGAGAAGTGCATGCCGTAGGAAAGAAAAGCCAGTGACCGGTCACCATCCATCTCCGTCCACACCAAACTCCAATCTGAAGTAGAGGTAGACTAAGTACCTCTACTTACTCTACAATGACAGGTATACTAATACTACATGTCATTGATTATTAATAGCTGTAATGTAACTAACATTCTTGTAGTCAAGATGCAAGGCATGCTCAAAACACAGCAGCTTAAAAACTAACATATCAATGAAAGTCTGGAACTTGGACATTAGAAACATTCTCTTTCACCATATCATGCATTGTTTCAGCCTCTCTTTCTTCAATTAATTAATGATTTCTAACTGTTAGTGAAGAATGTCTTTGTAGTTAACATTTTGAGTACCGGGGATCAGTAGTAACAAAAGAAAAAAATAGAAGAATTCTATTTAGCTAAAACGTTTTGTAGTAAAATAAATCTCTTTCCTTTACCCTCATATTGCAAAACAAGCAGCTGAGCAATAGATGACTCAGTGGTTAAGTGCATGCACTGCTCTATCAGAGGACCAAAGTTCGGCTCCTATCACCTGTGAGCTTCAATTAAAGCAATCTGACAATGTTTCCTGGCCTCTGATGGCACTGCACTCATGTGAAAAATATACATATACTCCCTCAGATTTGTGGCCTCTTTTTCTTTAAAAAGATGAGTATGTATGTATGCATGCATTTTGTATGCATGCATGTATGTATGCCTATATATACAACACATACATACTCACAGACCCACATATGCACAAATATACACATACAATCTCCTGAGTACTGTTTTGTTGTTTGTATGTGTATGGTTTCAGAGACAATCACTTTATATTGAACAACCATTATGGGGCTCATCCCAAAAGAAGTTAATCTCCCTCACCAGATGCTAGTTGGCTGCAGTTTTTTTGGGGGGGGGCAAGTCTGGGCATTAAAACCCCTCAGATTTTGCCACTTCCACATTATATTTCTATTGATTTTGTCATCGTGGAGGTCTTTTTTAGTCATGGATTTTTGTGACAGTCTCACAGCAGACTCTTTGGTCCTCCATTCCTTACAATCTTTTGATCCCTTTTTCCTTTTTAGCCTTAGATGAAAGAGTTGTGTGGTGGATCTATCCATCCTCAATGAGTTTTGCACAAATCTTTGATCTCTACATTGTGTCCACTTGTTGTCTTTCACTGGAAAGAGCAGGCCTTTAATGAGGACTGAGAGCTATCCTCATCTGTGCATACAAGGATAAGTTACAGAATGTAGTTAAAAACTTTTTATTCTAGTAAAGAGGCAATAGTAGGTACTGTTCTAATATTCATTACCTCATTATCCTCATTTAGTGGCAAAATTTCTAGTACCAGGAATGATTCCTGTCATACATGTGAGCCTTAAATCCAATTAAATGGTTGCTGATTAACATTTATATATGTGTCCCTATTAAAGATTTAGACATAGCTTGTCATAGTAGTCATTATGGTTGTTCATAGTATCACAGAAGGTTAGTATGGTAGTATGGATGAGGCTGCTTTTCAGAGGCTTATTCTTTTAAATACTTGATTCGCACTTGTTATAATTGTTTGGAGATGATTAGGAGATGCAGACTTGTTGGAGGGGTTTGTCATTGGTGGTGTTCTTTGAGGGGTCAAAACCCCACACTATTCCCAGTTTGTTTGCTGACTCATGCTTGTGGATAAACGTGTGAGCTCTCAGTTACAGCTACAGACACATATTTGCATGCCTACTTCCCTACTCCTTATCATGATGCTCATGGGTTCTAACCCTCTGGAGCTGTAAACCCCACATTGAACCACAATATTTTATGTTTTCTTGGCTATGGTATCTTACCTGAGAAATTGGGAAGTAACTAAGACAGATAAAACTATTGATTGCTTCCTTCTCTTGACAGATTGCACAGTGCTTTCTGGTGCTGTGGAAGTTAGACCACAGGAAGGAAAGTTTCAGATTAGATCCAGCCTGAATCATATGAATCCTGCATCCTAAATGTGCAAAGTCTTCAGCAAGTTCACCTTCAACTTTTGAAGATAAACAGCAATAGCAATGCAGTTCTTTATTATAAGATAAATATATTTTCATTAAGAAAGTAAAAATATATGCCAAGAAAGCAAAAGGGACGGTTTAGCAAATAAATGTCATTTGGTCTTAAATATGTAAATGCCAAGATGACAGGTGACAAATGTGACTTAAAACAACTATACTCAGAGAAAGCAAAAGAAAAAGGTTACCCTTTCCTAAAATTCACTAACATGTGAAGTTGGGTGTAAATTATATTGACAATGTAGGGAATAACAGTATTGTGGGACAAAAATTTATAGCCTGTAGCTGGAGACATGGATCACCAGTGAAGACCTTTTTGGACTCTTGCAGAGGAGTGAATTCAACCTCTCAACATCCACACCAGGTGCCTCACAATTACCTGCTACTAAAGTTCCAAGGCTTCTGAGTGTCAAGGAACCTGTATGCATGTGATGAACATAAAGACATATAAAAATAATTCTTTTAGAATATGTTTTGAATATTCCATATTCATTAATTTTCTCAAGAACACACTATCTAAACATTTAGTAGAGTCTGGGGGAGAACCTGGTATCGTTATGTTACCCTTAACTGTCAAAGCAGGATGTTGACAATGACAAGAGAGAAACATGAACAAATAAGTACACATAAAAGAAGGCCACACATTGAAATGAAGAGTCAACTTAACAGAATACAAATGTTATAAATGGAGACAGATATTCGGTCCATTGGTAAATTGGAAGGTTTAAGCTCTAAGACTGACAGAAAAAATGGTAATACTACAATGGTCCCTAAGCATGGAATACTGAACTGAATGTCAACATCAGCTGATATCCTCTAACATGAATAGTAAGTAAAAGAAAAGCTAAAAAGAAGACTATAAAACAGAATTCTCTAAAACCATAAGTAAAAAAAAAATTTGGCTCTCTTCTGGCCAAGTTGGTTAAACAAGTATTTTGTAAATTAGGTAATATTGCTATTACTTATGATGTAAAAATACTCTGTATTTCCAGCACATAAAACTGATTAATTTTTGAACATATGGAAGTGCTAATTACCTTAATTTTATTATTACACAGTGTGTAAATGAATCAAATTATCCAGGTGTACCCCATAAAGGTGAACAAATATGGATTCTCAAAATAAAAAGAACAATTCATTTATACTTATCAGCTTATAATAATTTTAATATATAATATAATAAATGTAACATATTAGTTTTGTCTCAGAATATGACATGCTTTTATGCATTGTAATTTTGAATGTTATCAGTTTCCAAATGGTATTATAAGCATAGATTTAAAAATTAATGTAGATATACTTATATGATTTAATATGGTACAAAAGTATCTATACCTTCAAAAATTCTTTATTTAAAGCACTGAAAATTATATAAACATGTTTCCTGATTTCCAAAACAATACTTCATGTGCATTCTATGCATATATGTGGAAATACAATAAAAATATGACTTTTACCTTCCAAACATTAATATAAGAACTTTCTAGTGCTTGATAATAAATATAATATTGCAATATTATGAGATTTGATGAAAGTATAAACTTCAGTTTGTATAGTTAGCAAATATGTGCATATCACTGTAACCTATCAAATGTTATTAAAGTATTGTAACAGCTCTTTAGAATTCCTGTGTTTATGAAAGAGCTCAAGATGACATAATGCTAGTTGTTTGACCTTTCTTTCTAAAAAGCATTGTCTACAAAGATCATACACCTCAGCAGGGCGTGGTGGTATATGTCTTTAAACCCCTAATCCCAGAACTCAGAAAACAATGTCAGGTGGATCTCTGAGTTGTCAGACCATACTACTTTCTAAGTAATTAGTTCCAGGGTAGCCAGAGATATCCAGTAAGATCTTGCTGGAAAAAAATAGATGCAAAAGAAAAGATAAAAGAAGAGAAGAAAAGGAAGGAAAGGAAAAGAAGAAAGAAGGGAGAGGAGGGGAAGGGAGAGGTGGGGAAAGAAGAGAAGAGAAAGAAGAAAAGTGTACATCCCTAGATAGTGAATTTCTTAATCTCTAGAAATGTGAAGCATAATTTCATGATTTTTAAAAACTCTGTGATGTCAGTGGTTTTGCTACAGAGCACAAATGGACTAGAACAGGTAGTTTCTGAAATGTTTTTATATTTGAAAGAATATTGCCTTACAGCTACATCCTCTGAATCAAAACTTACATTTTATAGGGAGAGGTATGTGTACTAAAATCAAAAAGATAGAGACACAAAGTATAGAACCTCATAAAGTTATAAGATACAGAAGAACTCCTGCATTAATTTATTAAAGCAGAAAACAACTGTGCAAGTGGGGCTGATTGGCAGATAGCACCAAGGACGCAACTTTTGTGAGTCATCAGCAGTTTTGGTACAGACATTCTCATGGTAATGAAAAGCACTCCTCAAAGAGTAAAGCTGAACATTGCTAATTTACTGAGGTAGTGAAAAGAAAGTGCTAAGTCGATTATGTAATTCTTCTGGGTAGGGTTTTATACTGAATATGCTTTATGTTTTCAGTCTGGTAGGAGAAATGAAAGTGAAGGAACTGAAAACACAACATATATGCAAATAGCTTTAAAAATACATTTATTTACACACTCAAGATTGATGCATCGGGTATCATTAAAAAGTAAATAAATTTAATTTTCTTTCTTGTTTATCCAGTTACCAGTGAACGTACACTTCCTATGACACAGAAAGTCACCAATAAGGGTTCCATATAATTTAAGTGTGCACTACTCTGGTCTAGATTGATCAGCATGTCATAAAATGGTACACCAATATATGCAAAAAAATAATATCAGGAGGAGGTGGAGGCTGCTAGTTCATTCCCTGCCAACCAGAAATGATAACCGTTCAAAAACTGTATTAATTAAAACACTGCTTGGTTAATCACTTAGGTGTATTGCTAGATGGCTCTATATCTTAAATTAACCCATCTCTATTAATCTGCGCATCACCATGTGGTTGCAGTCTACCAGTAAGATTCTGACCAGTGTCCTGTGTCCCTCTCCTCTAGTGGCTACAAGGCATCTCCTTGATTCTGTGCAGTTTCTCCCCTCTATATGCTTAGAATTCCCTCCTTCTCCCATACTGTGCTTCAATAGGCCCAAACTAGCTTCATTAGTAACCAACGGTATTCACAGCATACAGAGGACACATCACACATCACCTCCCATTTTCTGTCTAATAAAAAGAAAGGTTTCAACTTTAACATAGAAAGATTACATACAGCAAAACAGTTACTAAGTAAAGATTAGAGTTATTATATTTATATCTTTGTATTCTTTTATAACTAAGAAAGACTATAATTATAACTATTCTTCAACTCTTATCATAGACCCCAGAAGGATATAATACTATCTAAGTAAACAGGAAGTGCATTGTAAGCAACTTCCCAAACTCTAGAATTGACAGAGATAACTCACTGCTAGGATAGTCACCCAAAGATCTTCTTAAACACTGGTCCATCTATCTTAGTCTGCAGACCCATAGTATACGGAAGACATTTCCATGAAACAGGAAATTTCAAAGACAGTTCCACCTATATTGACACTTTGTCAGCCACTCTCTTCTGGGTCCTGAAGAATGTCTGGCAGACTCTTTCATGAAGCATGAACCCTGAAGTCAGCAGTCATTTTTCTGTGGGTCCTGCATGTCCAGTTCATACAGCACAGATCAAGTAGTCCAGACAAGAGCAGTTTCTCGCATGAACAGCTAACAGACACCATAAGGAGCCTCTTCAAAGGCCATCATCCTCTTGAAGTAGATATGTCAGGAGTGGATGGATGAGTTTTATTGTCATGAAAACTCTAAGTTCTTAAAATATTTTAAATGCCATATTCTGTTAATATTTGAAAATTTTGAAAAATAACTATGTATCTGAAATATATCTTTGTACATCTAGAAAGCCTAACTAACATGACAATAAGCTTGAATATTATAGATGACCATCCATTAACTTGCATTTTTTAATTATGCTTTACATTTTTAAATGATCAAAACAAACACAATACCTTAACCAAGCACAGAAATATACATATAACAAAATTGACCTTAAATTTCTATCAATAAACCAAGATCTATACTAAGCCAGAGTATTCATCACTATAGCATATCCCTCTTAAAATGTAAAAAAAATTATAAACAATATTTAGGAATTTTAGCATACTCATCTCCAAACTTCTTCCTGCTTTATGTTAGGCAAGGAAATTTGGGGGATTAACAGAGACATTTCAGGGGTCTAGTTCTTGTAAATCAGGCTGCCCTTGAACTCACAGAGATCCTCCTGCCTCTGTCTCACTAGTACTGTGGTTGAAGGTATGTGCCACCACTGTCTGGCTGAAGTCAGGATACCTTTAAAGTATATATGTTGGTTTAGCTTAGCAGCTGTACAATAAAATGTCTCTCTGTACTTAGCTCCATCACAGTCAAAAATTCAAAGAACATCCAGTAATATACATAATCCAGACTTGCTATGTATATTCCATCTTTATGTGGCTTATTTTTCTTACTCCTTTAATCTATGACTGTTTGTACTCTGTCTCTTTAAAGATTTCATTTAATTTTTAAAAACCATTTACTTGTTTTTTTATAAAAGTCTATATTCTTTTCCTCTCTCTCCCAAGCCTACATATATTTTTTGAGCACATTGCGTCTCTTTTATGGGTCTTTTTTGTCTGAATCTGTCCTATTGCATATCTGTAATCCTTTTCTGTCCAGGAGCACTTCTTAAAATGTTAAGCAGTGTGGTTAGGACTAAGGCTGCTTTGTCTTTTGACTTTGCCCAGTCCAATATGTCAGTGGCCCATTCAGCACCAGCTCTGCAAGCCACGCTTACAGCCCTATTTCCAGGCACACAGAGGGTCTATGTCACCATTAAGCAAGTTATAGCACTCTGCTCACAAACCCAGATCAAGTGCATAACATCCTTAAAAAAGCCGGAGCCATTTGTCCAACTAGTACAAAGCAAGAAGCCTTCTTAGAGGTGTCATGAAATTTTTGCCACTACCGCTGACTCAGGAAGCCTTCTGTTAAAAAATAAATCCTGCCTCTGCTTGGCATGAACTATACATCCTCTGGCAAAACAAGATTACTTTTGTCTATGTGTTTCCTTATTTTGAAATATAATCTACTACATAGAAAGGTTGTGCTAAATAGTTAAATTAACTTACATTGGGATTTAATGCATATATTTATTTATTTGTTTGTTTGTTTGTTTGTTTAGGATTTACAACAATGCCCATCCTCCAATTTCCCTACCATCACCCCCCCCTCACTCTCCAGTCCTAAGAGAAGTCAGGGTGCCCTGCCCTATGGAAAGTTCAAGGCCCCCCTCCTTCCAGGTCTATGAAAGTGTGCATACAAACAGACTAGGCTCCCAAAAGGCCAGTCCATGCAGTAGAATCAAGATCTGGTTTCATTGTCCTTGGCTTCTCATTCTGCCCTTATTGTCAGCCACATTCAGAGAGTCTGGTTTGATCACATGCTTGTTCTGTCTCAGGAGCAGGGAAGAAGTTATCTACATTAAGGGAATCATTTTAGGGTTGGCAAGAGACTTGGCTCTAGAGGGGATCCCAGATTTAATGCATTTTATATGGCTTCTGCATAGTAAGTTTTCAGTGAATGACAGCAAGGTATTATTGACAGTATTGCCAATTTCAAAGCTTATTGAACATAATGTGCACCTTAAATTTTATGCATTTAATGTTCATTTGGGTTTTTGTGTTATTATATGGTCTTCATTTAGCTGAGATTCATGGACATATATTTTTTTTAAATGTTTGCTTAAACCACACAACTAGTAAAGCAAATGGAAGATATATGCAGAGTCAACTCCTGGTTAAAAGCTTCTTTGAATTTGCCACCAAGAGTTGTGATTTAAAATCAAAAGTATTTGTTCAACTATGTTCATAGCAGCATTATTTGTAATAGCCAGAATCTGGAAACAACCTAGATGCACCTCAATGGAAGACTGGCTAAAGAAAGTGTGGAATATTTACACATAAGAGTACTACTTAGCAGTAAAAAATAATGACATCTTGAATTTTGCATGCAAATGGAAATAGAAAACATTATCCTAAGTGAGGTAACCCAGACCCAAAAAGAAGAATATGGTATGT
>LOEQ01004298.1:114911-128249 GCA_001685075.1 Bramus lutescens
TACTGCATGTACTGGCTTTGTGGTTGCCTAGTCTGTTTGGATGCTCACCTTCCTTGATCTGGATGGAGGGGGGAGGACCTTGGACTTCCCACAGGGCAGGGAACTCTGACTGCTCTTAGGACTGAAAAGGGAGGGGGAGGGAGAATGGACATAGGGGAGGAAAATGGGAGGAGGGGAGGAGGTGGAAATTTTTAATAATAATAAAGGAAATGAAATAAGAAAGAAATTACTTATCATACCTGGGATTCTAACCAGAGAGAGATGGGGCCTGGTAGGGGAAGGGGAGAAACTGGAAGACGGGGAAACAGATAGACGGAGACAGACAGACTAGAGCACTGAAACCTCAGCTCTGTCCAGGAAACGTCTTCAGCACTGTAGAAACCTCACACAGCATCTCAGCAGAGCTTGAACTGGTCCAGGATCCCCTTGATGGTCAGTACAGTGCTGGCACAAGCAATCAATTAACGTAATAATTTGTTAAATTCAAAAAAAATCAAAAGAAATCTATACAAAGAGGGAATGTGGTCACTGTTATGAAAACCTAAGAGAAAGTCAAAGAAATTGAGATAGATGACCTACTGCTAAGCAGGAATTATGTAAGGATTATTAAACAGACCAGGATATAAATCATCACCAATACTTAAATTTAAAATAAATAAATTCCTGCTGCTTAAGAAGTAGTGACTTTACCTTTTTACTCAAACTGCAATGCATATGTTGTAATAAAGGACAGTCTTAAAAGAAATGGTTTTGTGGGAAGTTTAATATAAAAGTTAGATTAGCCATATGTTTGTGTCATGATTCAAGTACAACATTTTTTTTAATATAACTAAAGACAGAAGGAAGCCCAGAGTACATTAAGAAAGAGCAGTGAGATGTGTGCATGAAAAGTATGCTTGCATGCTGACCCTAAATCAGTGACTATCAAACTTGACTACTTGTTAGGATCACTTGAGGACCTTTGTAAACACGTTATTATCAGGGTCTGTCCCCCAGAGATTTCCATTCTGCCTGTCTACATAGAGCAAAGCATAAGCATACATAAACATGTTTCATTCAGGTTATTGCAGGTGGCTTTACTTTGGCATAATTTTTGAGAAACACTGTGGTAGGCTCATTTCCTTATCTATGAAAGACGTCAGTGCACATTTTTATTAACATGTTTCCTGAAAGTGCTATTTCAGCTTAAATGTTATAGTACATATAGACCATACCATTTTAAACACAAACTCACAATTCTGCAGTTTTTATCATTTGAATATGCAGTCCTCATCATGTATTTTCCTGTTAGCATCTGCCTTTATAAACAAAATATCTGAAATCCTTCACTTTAAATTCTCCATATACACAAACCTTAAACTTTTTTTCAATAAGCTCTATAAACATTTATGTTAAACTGGGGAGGAAGGGACCTTGTAGAAGAATCTATCCAGTGCATTGTAAAACATTAAACAGAAACCAAATCTTTCACTCTATAGTAATAAACAGAAGTTTTTCAAGTGACAACCAAAGCATTTTTCAAATATAATCAGGTATTCCTAGCTGGAACTCACCTCCCTTGAATTACTCTTTTTCTTAATCAAACCCTGGGTAGAGAACTCTGTATATATATAATAAATTGAATGTTCATCATGTGATCATAAAAAATAACAGTAAAATGATACAGAAAAGAAATTATTTCCAAAATAGCAGGTAAAGAGAAGCATAGGAATGGAATTGGAAATGCCTTTGCAGGATTCAATTAGTTTCCCAGACCAAACTTACAGAGCTCCAGGAACATTTTCTATGACAAATAAACTGAAATATGTGTATTGCTTACTATGGAGGACAAAGAAAATCTGAAGACCAGGGTCCAGGTATCAAGGAAGGAGAGATGTGGAAGTCTTGTCTGTAAAGAATCAAGCAGCCTATTCCATGATTCCTAGATTCAGTCTTGAGTTCAACCAACTGGAGGCTCCTGTATGGAAATGAGAAAGGGGAATCATTTAAATATAGTGTCAGTTTGTTCTGTTCCCAGAGAACATTCTGCAGTAGGATTCAGTAGTTGAAAGGACTCAGCCTTGAAGAAAAGCTTTCAATAACCTAAATGGTTACTGAAAATTGTGCTTCATTTATAAATCTTAGTAGACAGACTGAAGCTCACCATTTATCTTGACACAAGATAAAAGAGGAAATGAAGAAAGTACAAAAAAAGAAAAAAGTACTATTTAAAAGAACAACAGATGGGATATCATAGAGGTAAAGTAAATGATTAGATGGCTTACAACATTTAATTGAAATAAAGTGGAAAATTCAAATATGTTAAAAAGTAAAACTATAATGTGAAAATAAAATGAATCTAAAAAAGTAAAAGTGATGAAAATAAGAGAAAAACTAATTAAAATACTAGGAAAAATTAGCAAAGAAATCTTTAGAAAGCAAAATGATTGTGATGTCCAGAATATAAAAAGAAAGAGACAAACAGATGGGGGTGGAGAAAAGAAAAGGAAGCAAAGAGACAGATGATGAATCAACTCTCAAAGAAAGAATGATCAAAGGAAATGCCTCAGAACTAAACAGATTTACTTTGAGTACCAAAGGCTCAATTGTGAGCCTAGGTTTACATGTTACCCCCTCATAATATAATCAACATAATGAATAAAGAAAATGCCTCAGAACTAAATAGATTTACCTTGAGTACCAAAGGCTCAATTGTGAGCTAAGGTTTATGTAATATAATTATATTTAGAGATAAACCCTTCAAAGAATGGATTAGGTTTAAAGGAGGACATCATGATGGTCTTCATCCCATTTGACTAGTGTCTTTTTAAAATAAATTCACTTATTTATTTTACATTCTGGCCACAGTTTCCCCTCCCTCCTCTCCTCCTAGCCCTTCCCCCAACTCCCTGTTGTTTTTAACCCCCAATCCACTCCTCCATTTCTGTTTAGGAAAGGGCCAGTCTCCCATGAGTATAAAAAACATGGCATATCAAATTGCAGTAAGACTAATCACCTCCTCATGTATTAAGGTTATGCAACATGACCTAGTATGAGGAGTAGAATGCCAAAAGCCAGTTAGAGTTGGAAACAGCCCCTGTTCCCACTCTTAGGAGTGTCACAAGAGGAACAGGCTAAACAATTGTCACATATACAGAAAGTCCCTAAGTCAGTCCTATGTAGGCTCCCTGGTGGTTGGTTCAGTCTCTATGAGCTCCTATGAGACCAGACTAGTTGATTCTGTGAATTATCTGATGGTATTTTAATAAGAAATAAAAATGAGAAAGTACAAAGAGAAGGGTGGTAACAAAGAAGTCAGAAGAAACAAAAGCCACAAGCACATGGTCTTGGACACTTAAAATTCAGGACGGTGACAACATATGTTTCTATTATTTTTACCACTCCATTTATGGTACTGTAGCATGGCAGCATGTGGAGATAAGGATATCCAAAATTCTCACCAAGAATCTGCAAAGTCGTACTTCTAAACACAAAGATCAAGTAAGGTCTTAAAGAAACTAGCAGAGAAACAAGTTTTTCAAACTATCGGTCCATCAATTCTTTAAACAATTCTGATTATGTATTTTTAGCCATGAGAATTTCATGTGTGGCTATGATGTAGGATTCCCCCTCTGTATGCTGTGAGTACTACTGGTTAATAAAGAAATTGCTTTCAGCCTATTGCAGTGCACAGTAGGGATAGGTAGGAGTTCCAAGCAGATGGAGAAGGAGAAAGAAAGTGGAGTCAGTGAGAAGCCATGCAGCCACCACAGGAAACAGATTTACTGGAACTTTGCCAGTAAACCACAAACCTAATAGCAAAATATTTAAAAAAATGGAAATTAGTTAATTTGAGATGTAAGAGCTAGCCAATAAAATGCTAGAGGTCATAGGTCAATCTGTGATTTAATTAATACAGTTTCTGTGTGGTTATTTCAAGTCTGAGTGACTGGGAAGCAAATGAGCAGCCTTTGCCAAATACCTATTCTGGCAATGAAGGGTAGAAAGTTTAGTCAATATGCAGTACTTATATCTGAACCATTTTTGGATGTATTGGAATATTTATTTATACAACACCAGGGGAATAACAAAGAAAGTGACAAGAAGTTCAGTATATAAGAATCTAAACCCAGTAGGGAGATTAAGGGAATATGTTGATGGTGAGAGGCTCATGGAAATAGTAGATCTTGTTGCAGAAAGCAATCCGAAGCTCTAGTGAGAAAAGTGTAGAGAGAAAGGACTAGGACCAGGGCAAATTTTAGTGGCTGAGCTTTTCCCTGGCATGCATGAAACTCAATTTGCAATAATGAGTGCAAGACATAGAGTAAGAAGTGAAAGAAAAAGAGGTGGAAGAGGAGGAGAAAGAAGAAAAGGAGAGGAGAGGCAGGGAGAGAAGAGATGAAGAGATGGAAAAGCAGGGAACTGCAGTAAGATTTAACTTGATTTACACTTTTGAATTTGAAATTAATATGATGGAGAATTATAGAAGATTGAAAAATAAGCTATCTATATGGAAAAAATCAACTTCATAAGAAAACAGCTATTCTGTACATATTGAGATAAAATACATGCACTATTTCAAATTGTAATGTATTAACTCTTGAGGACATTGGAAAAATGAAACTGAAAAATGACATAAACGGCATCTTCTCTAAGTCTGTAGACTTTCCCACAAATTAATCCACAGAGGAAGATCTGAACATTTTTTTCAACCATAGAAGGTAGTTACAATGAGTATTGTCTATAGCAGCTGCCCATAGGAAGCATTGCTCACAGATGCATAACAATATCCTGGTGTGAGGATATTACAAAACAATGGAAATTCTTAGTTTAATTCATTGGAAATTCTATTCTTAAAAAAAAAAGAAAAAGAAATAATTCATTGACAACATCACTCGGATCAAAACCTAGGCTTGACCAGAACAAATTCTATTTTATTATTATTTCTAGTTGTTTCTCCAACTACTAAACCTTTAACTAAGGTCTCCTGTGCAGATTAATTCAGAATCAGTCAATACTGTGCTTGAATGGCTTTCTGCTGCTTCATTTCCTAGTGATATCACCAAATTCCCTTTCCAGAAGAAATGTAGATAACTATTTATTCATTTATTTATAATCCAGTTCAAAGTCTAACATATATTAACCACTGAGATAGTTTTCCATTTNTATATTTAATTTCAATGTGTGGTCTTTGTGTGTGTGTGTGGTGATAGGTCTGTGTGGCACATGTGGAGAGCTAAGGACATCTTTGTGAAGTCAGTTCTCTTGTTTCACGTTTATACAGTTTCCAGGCATCAAATAAAGTATCAGGAGAGCACATTCATGTACTGAATCATTAGAATGAATTTATTTTCACTGTGTGCTTGGAAACACAATTTATTACATAAGTCATACTGATGGGTAACTCGTTCTGTAGCAATAACAGGCCATCATCCTGTGATCCTCCACCCTCAAGCCTCTTAACTAGCCATGATCATAGGCTTGTGCCACCAGATCTTATAGTATATTTTTCTTTAATTAGTAATTAGACTGGCATAAGAATCAAAGATCAATATGGACTTACATTTTTGTGAACTGGTTCCTTGGCTCAATCTCTGTGCTAATTTCTTAAGTCTTTGTGTTTATAAGTAAGAAAAAAGTCAGTCTGAGTAACTAGGTCTGTCTCTTAGTCCTGTTTGTCTGCACCCAATTACATCACCTCTTTACAAGAGCTGATTCTTGACACAAATGAGGGTCATCTGTTGATTTCTCTTGCTGTGAGTGCCCATTCATTTTCTCTGTCTATTGGTTGACCACTGTTTCATTTATGACTTGTGAACTACAGAGCACCATGCTTATCCTATATCCCACTTGACTACATCCTTTTAGAAAAGTGAATTCCAAAATCTTTCCTCTCTAAGCTCTGCCAGGAACCCTTCAGTTAGCTCACTGCAGAATGGCCTCCTGGAAAAGTAGCAGCTATCTCATTGCTAGTTTTCTTTCTAGACTAATTAATATCCCTTCCCCTCAAACCATCTTTGACTTTAACTTACATGAAACAAGCATTGAAATCATCCTAGGTTTAGGAAATTCCTAAACATTTGTTACCTTGGCTGACTAAAGATGATGAGCCTTGAAAAACTTATTTTGAAGTTTGTTTTTGCTTCTAAAAGCTTTTGTTTTAAATTTTGTGGGTCTTCACAGACATAGGTTCCCAAAAAAGTACACTGTACTCGAAAGAAACACAAAATAAAAGAAATGTTGAAAGCTTCTGACAGTAACAATAGACAGGATAAATATTTTAGGGGACTGTTTATGACTGTTATTCTTTCATCTCTTTTGAGGAACTAGCATTCAGAAATAGAAAGGTTTTGGCAATTGAACTGTTGAAGAAAAGCACCTGATGGATTTTTTAGTGAGAATGTGAGAGACACATTGCTAGCTCTTAGGATTTGTAAATACATTAATGAGCTCTGTGCTATGGTTCTTATTAATGTAAAGTTCTCATTGAATTGGATATAATTTGGTTTTCCTAATTATAAGTGTAGATTGAGAAAGTTTGCGTGGTGGATCTCTTCTCTGTAGCTCATGAGTGGTGGGCAACACTAGTTTCTATTTACGTCCCACTGCAATAAACATCTCTGATATCTCAGAATCACTTATTTTGCCCCCCCAAAGTTTCATTTTCAAGAGTAAGTTCATTATTTTGTAATAATGAACTATAGTAGCCATATTGAATAGAGAGCAACATGATGTAGCAAGGTTTGTGACGTTCTAAACTTCTATTGGAAATGTGTGCTTTTACTAGCTGCAGAAGCTAGCTTATGAATATGTGTGACATAACATAGAAATAATTGTATGCCAAGTTTGTAGGTTTTACTCTACCCTCAAAGCACGTGGAGACGTAATCATATATACCCCCATGGTCAGTTTACAAAACTAGAGAACTTAATTTAGTAGCATGTATTTGAAGGAAATCATTCTCATACTAGAAAAAAGTCTTGTTTTTTTGTTGTTGTTTTGTTTTGTTTTGCCTAACTGAGCCCTCTCAAAAAACATCCAGGTCAAATCATGCTTCAGGATGACATCAAAGTAACATTAAATGGCTTCATAAAACTGTTTCAGAAAGAACAAATGTGGATGTGATTTTGCAACCTCTAAATAAAAATTAGACAAAATTAGATGATTTCATGCACATGCCAGCAGCATGGCCACTGTAATTGTTAAATATAACTTTATATCAATAAATTTAATTTATCTCCATCACTCAGACAATACAGTCATGTAAATTCCACTGTTTGCAGGGTAGCAGAACCTCTGCTAAATTATTCAAGTCTATGCCAACCAAGGAAGATCACAATGTAGGGTTTTTCACACTTACCTGCACTATTTGCTGTTGGAGATTTGCCTCTCATTAGCTGCTGAGTGCGTAAGAAGCAGAGACTTGTAGGGAGAAACAAGAGGTAAAGGAGGGTTGAAGGAATAAGTTGGAGAAAATGCATCTACATTAGACCCCATACTGAATTTTGCACATAAAATGTCTGTTCCCAGGAAAGCTAAATGACTGCTTCTGGGGATATGTAGGACACTTGCATTCACGCATACTCACACAGTCCCAATGAAAAGAGGATGAGCAGGGACAGGACTGGGTTCTCCTGTCATGCTTATGTGAATTAGTACTGACACAGAGAGCAGCCACTTGGACGCTGTGGGTTAAAGTTCCAATGGGTAGTAATGAGCATGCCTTATAGCATTTCCTCATTAGCCTCCAACTCATCTTTCCATTTCTGAGCTCTTTCCACTGCACACTCTGAGCTCAATTAATATTAAAATATGCAGGATTCACTGTTTTATGAAAAAGTCAGCAAACTGTATCATCGTCACTGTTTTCAATAATACATTGAACAATGACCTTCCTTCACAAATAATTCATTTACCAACTAAAATGACACATTCTGAAACTATCTATGTAACCTTAAAACAAATCTTCGGCAAAGATATTACAGACAAGTCACCACTCTCCAGAAAG
The DNA here is from genome assembly GCA_001685075.1 of Bramus lutescens. NCBI lineage: Eukaryota > Metazoa > Chordata > Mammalia > Rodentia > Cricetidae > Bramus > Bramus lutescens. Next base: position 122,899 of record LOEQ01004298.1, read on the forward strand.
CTGTCACATTTAATGTCCGTGAGACATGTGTTCTCCACAATACAAAAGGAAGCCTAAGTTAAATACTTTCTCACCCAGCACAGAAAACAATAAGTCAAGGCAACTTCAATTATGGGTAATGAAAACAGCTCACATGTACAGAACATTATAGAGTTGAAAATGGTTTACATATACAGTGCCTCCTACAAACTATCATTATTCTCATTCTTGTTTTGCCAGATAGCTACAAAACAGGGCTCCTCATGGGTATTTTACTGCTTGTCAGGCTAAAGAGGCAATGATTTGTGACAGCTGGTCAGATTATGAGCAGATAGAGATATGAAAGGATTGCGCTGAATTTTCAATTTCATTGTCAGAAGGAGATGAGACCCTTCATTTTTCATCCAGGCAAGGTTTGTAAAGATGGTCAGCAACACCAGGGTAAGTCACCTTCCTCTACATATCAGTTAAGCTGCAGAACAGGGTACTTGTGCCTTAAATTCTAATTACTGACATTCTAAGCCCATGGTTCTCAACCTGTGAATCACCTCCCCTCTGGCAAAACTTCATCTACAAAATACTTGCATTATGGTTTCTAAAATAGCAAATTTTCAGTTATGAAGTAGCAATGAAAATAATTTTATGATTTGAGGCACTATAAGTTGAGGAACTGTATTAAAGGATGAGGAAGGTTGGGAACCACTGTAAGCCATCTAAGCGAAAAAAGGAGATATTATAAACATCATCCAAGAATATTTTTTAGGTGCATTAAAGTGGTGATGTTTCTGGTGTTTAGGTGTGACCCAGAAGAACAATTTTTCAGACTAAAAACTAAAAGAGAATTCTAGAACTGTCTAGAATGAAGAGAAATGTGCCTCAATCTTGGTGATAGGGAAGATAGGAGGGGTGGTATAAGAGGAATCAAATGTCTCCAGTGTTAGAAAGAGAAGAATAGGGAATAGCTGGGAGGATTCTGCAGGCTTGCCTTCCAAAGGAGAGGTCCACACTGTCGTCCATTAACTTTCACATAATATGAAGAATATAATTATGCTATTTCATTTGCATTTTTTATTTTCATATTTGTTGAAAAGGAAGGAGGAAACAGAAATTATACATTTATAGACCTTGAATTCAGTGAAATCAGCTGAATTCATTCACCAAATTTTTCTTCTCATTTCATTGTTTTATCCCAAACAAATCTGTTCCTAATTGCAGAAAAAAAATATTTGTTTTATTCTTAGAACCACAAGGGAGTGATCTTGATTTCTTAAGGGGCATATATAGTTAGCAAAGAGTAAAGATCAAATTAAACTATGAAATTGATATAACAAACCTTTGTACCCCTTTACCTCATTGCTAAGAAGTGATACTGTATTTATTCCTTTAACAAATATGTTTGCCTTTCATCTATCAGATGGCATTTTTAGACCTTTTATACTTACAGAGCAGATAAAGGCAGACAGAAACATATACTTTGTAAAATTGGATGCTAGTATCATAATGATACCACAAGAAACGTGGAGAGAAGCTGCCATTTTCTCTACAATTCATAAAGAATGAAATAGTGTCTGGCTTTCCCATTGAATTTGTACTATAAATTCATGAAGAAAAGCTCTTAGTTTTATTATATGAGTTATTTAATAAATTTAGCAATATTTGATTATAATTTTTAAAAAATAAATATGTTCAGTTGGACTGAGTTTATTCAGAATATATTGCTTTTAAGATAATTCATATACAACATTAAATATAATTTTACCATCAATTCACCCACAGCCTTAAAACACTATGCATGAACAGTTATCAACTCCTAGAGGCAGTAGTTTCTTACTGTAATCTCTAACAAGTGTTTCCTGAAAAAAAAATTGTTTCTTCATTTCCAATTATTAGCTTAAATTTCTTCTTCATACTTGAGGCTATTATGGCACTTTCTAAAGTTGGAAATAAAATTGATTTTATGAGTTTTATTATCCAAGCAAGCATTTTTTTTGAAATTTAACCAATTTTTTATACTTATGTATTTGTGTGTGTATGTGTGTGTGTGTACATGCACATATACCATCATACATGTGGATAGGTCATAAAACAAATTGTAGGTATCAGTTTCTTACTTCTACTCTATAGCGTTTCAGACATTAAACTCAGTTTGTCAGGATTTGTGGCAACTATATTACTAGCAAGAGGCTTCTTTATAGCAATGAAATATAAAATCTGATATTTTATTACTAATACAGATGTTTCTATAGCAGAAATGTATGCAGTTATAAAGCTTCAAATCTGTAAGCTTGGAACTATAATAGAAATATCCAGAGAATTCCCTGGAGTTTTATTAATACCTGTCACCAATGAATAGGTGTTTGTTAAGATAGTGTGTTTGGAAAGATTAAGTTTAAAATACTCTGAATAAAAAACAATACAAAACAATGGCTTAAGGTACAATAATTCAGTGCCAAGAATCTCTGTTTCATTCTTGCTCTACAATTTTTTCCAAAATATAGTCTACTCCAGAGCTGAATTTGGACCATCCAGCTTGAATTATCACCATAAAAATAATTTTGAACATATCAAATCACCATCTACCAATGACCTTTAAAATAGTAAAATTAGAATATTTTATCAGAAAATAGCTTCATGTTTCTAGAACTAAAAAAAAAGGGTAACAGGAGCACACTTATGAAATAGTTTGATCTCCATCATATTGTTTCTTTCTGTTTAGCCTTAATTGGTTTCTAGCCTCAAAGAATACTCAAGTTTCCAACTCCTATCACTCTCTTGTTGACCTCATGATCTTCTAGACACTAAGTGAGATTTCTACATTAGCCTTTAAGGCCAGACGCCTGTGAGCAAGGTGAAAGGGCATGCTTCCTGAACCCTGCTCAGTGCTGAAGGCAAATAATAGCTTGGGCACAGTGTCTGCTTTTTTTTTTGAGAATAGACAGAGAATGTAAGTGTTGGAGAATTACATATGTACATATGTATACATAGGGATATTATAAGCATATCTCCAATTACAAGAGCTAAGATTATTTGGGAAAACTTTTGTTTAAACACTATCACATTATAGCAGCTTTATGAAGCAACACAAAAATGATTGTATGTTTAGCAAATTTTCTAAAGCCCCAATCCAAAAATAATTTTATATGATTTACTAATCCACATTTTGTGTCAAGGTTTTGAAAAATGACTAGAATTATAAGTAGATCATAGTGACCTCAGACTTACAATAGGGAAACATGAAGAACATGGAAAGTATTTGCACTGAAATTGGTTTTAAAGTTATTCTAGGTCAGTGTCACAGTTTCTTTCATTTACAAGCAAAAGGTAAAAATCAATCTCCTCATCCAAAGAAGAGGAACTCACTAAATTTACTATCCAAGGGTAATAACAATCTGTTTTTTAAAAAAGCTCTAAGGTAAATAGAACTCTGAAAATTGAAGGTAATTTTTAATTCTTAAGTTCAAACAGATTCTGACACATTGTTAAAATTTTGTCTTCTGTTGTAGTCATTTAATAGGGGCAAAGCAATTTCTTTTATTATCATGTAACTGGAAACTTCTCTTTTGTTTCCTGGCCACCCAGACCTGAATAATCACACAGAAATGACAGTATTTTAACACTGTTTGGCCTATTAGCTCAGGCTTATTATTGGCTAGCTCTTATATCTTAAATTTACCCATTTCTGTTAATCTTTGTGTATCTACAAGGATGTTGCCTACCAGTAAATTTCAAGTTTCTGCCTACTTCAGCAACTATATGGTGCCTGCCTCCTTTAGCAGCTACATGGTGTCTCCTTGACTCTGTCTACTTTCTCTCTATATCTCTGGTCAGATGCTGAAGTAGCTACTTCTTAACCAATGCTAATGAAACATATTTGTAGCATACAGAGGGGAATCCCACATCATCTCTCCTTTTCTGTCTAACTATAAAGTAAGGTTTTTAACTTTAACATACAAAATTACATATAACAAAACAGGTATCAAGCAAAAATTACAGCTGCAATTTTGATCTATTTGTATTTGGCAAATTAAGAAAAATGCTCTATCATCTATCCTATACTTGTGAGTTTAAAGTTTTGTATCTTATTTATTTTTATTATAACTAAGGAAAACTATAAATATAACTATAACTATCTATTTTTCAACTCCACCAAAGACTCCTGAAGAATATAATATTACCTAAGTAAACAGGCAGTGCATTGAAAGCATCTCCTTAAACCCTATAATTGACAGAGACATCTTGTTGCCTTAACAGTCACCCAAAGTTCTGCTGTAATGTTGGAGAATCCATCTGGAGCCTATAGATCCTTAGCATCCAGCAAACATTTCCATGAAGCAGGAAATTTGAAGATCTCTTCTGCCTTGTAATGTCAATGTTCATCAGTTGTTTCTTGGGTCATGCAAAATGCCTGGCAGTTTCTTCTCTGAAGCAGGAACCCTGAAGGAACATTTTCTTTTGGAAAGTTCAACAGTCACTTTTCTGTGGGTCTCACATGTCCAGCTCATACAACATACCATAAAGTAGTCTAATACTTTCTTGCCCAAATGGTTAGCCTTGTCACATAAAAGACAAATTCTATAACTTAAAGTAGAATGATGCTACCAGAAGCAGATATGTCTCACTGTCAAGAAAAGTCCAAGTTATTAAAACATTTTAGATCTCATATTCTGTAGGTCTTTGAAGGAGTTGAAGAATACCTATCAATTAAAAATATAACTCTCTACATTTAGAAAATCAAACTAGACTCAATCTGCAGGGTTCCTAACCCCGGCTACTGCCCCTCTCTTCCTACCCCATTCCAGCTTGCATTCAGTTATCCCCCTTCCCTTCTTAGGGGCCATATATTCCCCAGCTCAGCCTATTTGGGTGCTGGGACCAGGTGGTGAGTGCAACTGGGTGGGAGTTCCTTTCTCGTAATAGCCTGCCTGCAGCAAGGTAGGACTTTTGTTTGTGAGGTCCATGGCAAGCAAGGAGCCCTGAACCTGTACCAGAAGATTCATCGGAGGGGTAAGTGGATTCCTGACCTGTGGAAACAGAGCACAGACATTCCCCAACCCGCTAAACTTCCTGCTCATTCTGCAAGGGCTCCTAACCCCAGATACTGCCCCTCTCTTCCTAGCCCATCCCAGCTTACGTTCAGGCACTCTCACTTCCCTTCCTAAGGGCCATAGATCCCCCAGCTCAGCCGGTTTGGGCACTGGAAACAGGTGGTGAGTACAACTGGGCAGAAATTCCTTTGTTTAAATAGCCTGCCTTCAGCAAGGTAGGCCTTTTGTCTGCAAGCTCCCTGGCCAGCAAAGGACCCTGATCCTGTACCAGACGACCCATCAGAGAGCATTTGTAGGAAGAGATGGGCAGGTACCAATGCAAGAATT
>LOEQ01004298.1:137406-168975 GCA_001685075.1 Bramus lutescens
TGAGTACAATTGGTGTGTTGTTATTTCGGGGTATAAGCTAGCCATGCAGGAGCCTGGCAGAACAAAAAGCAGGGCCCGTGCTCCCCCCATTACTACACATATTTTTAATGTTAACTTTAAGCTGTTAATGTAATCATGCATAGTTGAACTAAAAGCAGTTAGCATCCTTTATACCTGTGGAAGACAATATGTTTTTCAGTTGAATTGATCTGGTTGATATTTATTGATAATGTTTGTGGCTGATACCCAAGAATATTGGCTGTCCTTGATACCACTAATTAATGTTGTGTAAAGTTTACTTTAAATATTTTTAGACATACACAAACACACAAATGGCTTGTGTAAAATATTTCCAAAATGCGTGTGAGACTCAAGAAGTCTTTGACCTTGTTTCTAATTATACGCAAAATCTGAAAATTGTTATTTCAGGTCTTTGCCTCAGGTGCAGAATACCTCTTGGACTACCATGCTTCCCACGGTTAGAGATACACCTGGGAACACCCAGTGTCTTCTTTGTGGCCCAGATGGAATGTTTAGTATGAATTACTTGACATTTAACACTCTACTTCTCAAAACTTAAATGTTTATATTTGTAAGGTTTATTATTTTACATTAAACATTTTGGTTTCTCTAAGTAAATTAACTTCATAAAAATGTACAAACTTTCAATTCTATAAAGATGTCTTCTTCTTAATATGTGATTCAGCCCCAGGATTCAGTATTCTACATTAGATATTGATAATATAAAGCATGCACAATAAAGATATGCTTCATTCACAAAGATTAGTAACCAATAGTAATACTGATGCATTTGAGAGTATATAAGTCAGTACTATAAATTTCAATGAACGCTTATGTGAGCAGTGTTTCTGATAGGCTTCCAAAGTTGGGCCAGTGAGTGCTCTCAAACACAAGTCCTTCCCAGTGAACAAGCACCAGCTAGGTAAAGAAGCCTAGGTAAAGGTGACATGATAAGGCAATGCAGGCTGTGTTAGAAGTGATGCGAGAAAAACCTGAAAAGGCAAGGAAATGCCTCTTTAGAAAGAGCCCTCATGAAATGTTTTCAGGATATGCAAGAAGAAAGAGGTAATGCGTGGGTTTAGGGATTTAATGAATTTGTATTTGTGTATAAGTCTTTGAATCAAGTCAGGGAATGCCAAGATCAGATTTGTGTTTTGTAAATTCTATACCATAAATGTGCAAGACAAGAAAAGAGAAAAAAAAACTGCATGTTGCTAAGAAAGCCATGGTTGTCCTACATAAAGGAAAGTGGCAATGGGGGACAAAAATAAACGATGAATATACCAGCTGTGTATGACAGGACAGTAGAAGCCAAAGAAAGAGAAGTCAAGAATCCAGATGATGAAATATACATGAGAAATTGGGTGACTCATTCTGTGGTTAATGAGATTTGGAATAATAAAGTTCATGAAGACAGGCTAAATTTTGGAGATCTGTGGGAAGTCAAGCAACAACTTTTAAGACTTGGTTGTACTTATGGATTTGCTGTACAGAGTGCAGTGGATGAATGAGAGACAGATGTGAAACATTAAAACAGGAATGTCTAAGAAAGCAATAGTTGGATTTCCTCCAGTAAATGTAAGGAAAAGGTGAAAGAACAGGAATATATCTATAAGCCAAAATAAAGTTCTAACATGTATCTTGTGGAGAGGAAAGCTACAGGCTTTAAGTGCCTAAGATCATAATAGTTTGTTCAATGTATAACTAAAAGAGAATGCTACCTTGAGGTCAAAGTCATCACTGTAGAGAGTAAGGAAAATTGGGTCGTGCAGAGCTGATGCTCAGGATCACACTTTCTCAAAAAGCTTTTTTCTTTCAATTCTAGAGTAACTCGCGTGCATGCCCATATATTCAAAATAGCTAGAATATGATAGACGGGTGCTTGGAATACAATGGAGCAGAAACACAACACACAAGGTCTTTCCTATTTGAGCTCAGGATGAAATAGATTTTTTAAAAAAAGGAATTGTGATTTCCTTAAGTAAGAAAATATCAAGTATATGTTTCTTTACCACGTCAATGTTCTTTCTTGAATCATTTCTCTGTCATATGCCCCGAAAAAACATTAAAGCAAATATTACTTTAGTCCAAAGTAGTTATCTTACTAGTTTTTTCATGCTTTGAATATATAGAAAATGTGTTTGAAATATGTAAAATTACTTAAACTAGAATTAAAAATGCTAGCAGGCTAAATTTTATTCCCATCAAAAACCTTCATGAAAAAAAATAAGGGATTGGAGAGATGACTGAGCATTTGATGGTACTAGCTGCACAATCACGAGGATCCCATCATCCACACAATGATCTAGGTATTGGGCAAGCCCCTGTAAGATAGCTCTGAGAAATCTGATGACCTCCTTTGATCTTTGCATGAGGTCAGTTGCACCTACACACATGTGCACCTACACTCATACATGCAACCATACCACACACAGATAAAGAAAACTTTTTAAATTTTAGAATATATCACCATTGAAAGTTTTAAAAAGTTTTATTAGTGAAATGAAGATACATGTTGAATAACGAAATTTTGAAGGATCTGAAATTGCTACGACATTTATACATTCTTGGGATTCCCATCAAGGAACAGTTGAATTCTTATGTAATGGAAAGTGCAAACATATGAGCCACATGACTCTTGAATTGACAATGTGTCACACTTAGAATTAACAGCCTGCTTCTGAATTTCTTTCTTAACAACTAAACACAAATGATTTGAAGGGGCACCTGCGATTTGTGTATACCTCATTTTTGCCTTAGAACAGAATTGAACACTAAAAAGGATTTCAACTGAATCTAGAACAAAAAGTGAAAAAAATAAAAGTATTTTATACCAAATAATAGAGACCTTCTTTGGGTAAGAATAAATGTTGGATAAATGTTTTAATGCAAATGCTAACAATTCAAACTCACTAGCAAAAGTTGTAAATGGATAAATAATTGAATAAACTTGTATGTAAATTATTGCACCTCTTTCTCTGCCTGAAAACATGTCAACAAACTTGCTGTTGATGTGAGAGATGGTCTTTCCAGAAACCACCTACCTGAAGTGGAAAAAAAACAAAGAAGAGAAAAGAAAAACTTATTATTGGCAATGGCTCTAAATCTTTAATATCTTTAGAAAAGAAAAGATAGGTAGATTAGATAGATGACAGACAGACAGATAGATAGATAGATAGATAGATAGATAGATAGATAGATAGAGATAGACAAGACAGACAGATGATAGATGAAACATGAGAGAGATGGACAGACATGCATATACTGAGAGATTTTTGGATATTGATTATGTGAAAGAAAGAAAACAAAAGTTTTAGTTAGTGAGGCTCAGACATGAAAAAAACATGTAATTGTCAGATAAGGATACCTGAGAGCACCACAGTCTGTGCACAGGAAGCAGTTTCTGCATATGTATTGGTTAGATCAACATTTCAACCAGACAAAAGCGCTATATTTGCTTATCAAGTAAGGTCAGGTAGAGGCTCAAGGAAAAACAACTAATATAAATAAAGAACTTTATAAAAAGATATCTTTTTTCTTTGTTTTTAATTTTAATTTACTTTTTAAATTTCATTTTACATTGCATCATTTTTATTTCATAAAGATAGAAATAAATTACTCTGTGGTTCTCAATCTTTAATACATTTCCTCGGGTTATGATGAAACCCAACCATGAAATTATTTTCATTGTTACTTGATAATTGGAAATTTGCTACTCCTATGAATTGTAATGTGAATATTTGATGTGCCAGATGTCTGATTTCTGATCCTGTGAAAGGACCTTTAGACCCAAACAGGAGTCTTGATCCGCAGGTTGGTTGAGAACTATTGCCTTAGAAGCAATTGATTGAGGGAGCCATTTGGGGGCTAGCAAAAAACAGGGCACTAGAGAAATTCCCAGGAATCCACAAGGAAGACCTCAGCTAAGACCCTAAGCAATAGTGGAGATGCCTGGACTGGCCTTCCCCTGCAATCAACCTAATGACTACCTTAATTATCATCATGGAACCTTCATCCAGCAGTACACGCGGAAGTGGAGTGGAGGGACAGAAACATAGAACCAAGCTAGGCCCTCTGAATGTAAATGACAGTTATACTGTTGAGATAGTCTTTGGGGCTACTGGCAGTGGGACCAGGATATATCTCTAGGGCTTGAACTGTCTTTTTGGAGTCCATTCTCTTTGGGGGGATGCCTTGCTCAGCCTAGATATAATGGAGAGGGCCTTGGTCCTGCCTCAAATTGATGTGATGTACTAGACTAGACTCCCCATTGGAAGCCTTATCTTCTCTGAGGGCCAGAGTGAGGAGGAAGGTAGAGAGAGCAGGAGGAGGGGAGGGAGTTCAACTGGGACTGGTATGTAAAATTTCAGTTAAATAATAAAAAAAGAAAGTAACAAACTGGTGGTCAATTTCTAGGGATCTGAGAAAGGATAAAACATGAAATAAATGAAGAATAATCTGCTGGAGAGAAACGAAGAAATTGTCTATACGGGAGTTATAGGAAGCAGAATAACAAGTGGAATTAATGTGAATAAGTTCAGCTATAAAAAAGAAGAATGTGGGAAGAAAAAGACCAGAAAATGTTGAAGGGAATGTTATTTCTGGGATTAATGGAGCTCTAGAACTGTATACAGAAAGAACTGTTCATTCTTTCTTTTAATTTCTGGTGGTGACAAAAGAAGAAAAATGAAAATGTAAACGAGAAGAAAAACAGATACCGAACCTGATAATCATTTATAGGGTCATTTCTTTCATTATTATTCCCAGGTTTAGGGAGAAAATATACTCCACACTAAAGTTACTGCACACGTACAACAACAACACTACATCCCAGTATTTATTTTGGTACTGAGGATTTTAGAATAAAGCAAAGGAAGTGGTCACTTTTCTGTCGCATCTCTTTGCACCATATTGCAGAAATTTTGCCTGGGTCTGGAAAGTTGTGTCTCTAAGAACAATGGCACTAGGGAATTAGTTTGAGGTCTTTGAGTTTACAGGGATTTTGAAAGAGTTTGTTTCTTTTGTTTTCCTCTTTTCCTTAATGGTACAAACTAGGAAAAAGCTTCTCTACTTTCCAAATTGTTCTTGTGGATATTTTGTTGAAAGTTTTGTTTTGTCTAGCTTAAGTTATTTTTTTCCGGGATCCAAAATAGAATCCTTCCCTTCCTGTTCTTGATTATAACACACAAGATGGAGTTTTCTGATACATCAGTTACCTGCACCACAACTCAGTTTAAGTTTTATTCAGAAGTATATGCTGATTATCAACACCCTAAATATCTCAGTGGCTTGAACTGAGAGAATTTATTTCTAGTTTACACTTTGGTAAGAAAGATGTGCTAGTAACTCCATTGTCAGACCTACAGAGTCTGCATCATACCACAGAAATTTTGTTTCAAAATTGTTGCAAAGAATTCCTAAGCAAACAAACAAGAAAATCCACTGACTCTAGCACACATTCTTGGAAGGGAAATTTTAACCTGCACTCATATTTTATTGTCCAAGGTAACACATATTTTTATACTAGAGTTTGGACATTTAAATTATACAGACTAACTCCAGAAAAAATGTCAAATACAATCTTTCAAAATTAGCAGTTGCCCATATTTAGTTCCCTGAAGCATCAGGTATCTGTTCCTGACCCCCCTCCCCTTTCCCAAATTGCTTGAGTCTTATGTCTCCTACAGTTCTAATAACTCATTTATGTTCCCCTTTTGGGTTCCTATGTTCAGGCTATTTTCTGATTATCTAATTTCTTAGATGTTGTTGATGTCTTCTCATCACTTCATGCTCCAACAACTTTAGTTTCTTTTGTAATGTATCCGTCTCTATCATTTGTAATATTGTGACACCACACAACACTGTTTCTCTTTGTCAATATATCCACACCCAGCAAACCTATCCATAATGATTATAGAAGACACAAAAGATAATATCTTGTGTAGTGCTTGTTGTTTGTTATTAATTTTAATTTTCACTAGGTACTCCTCTTCTTGGTAAATACACACACACACACACACACACACACACACAACTGAAGTTTTCAGTAGCGCTGCTTACTGAGAAAAGACAAAGATGTTGAACTTTGACAGTGTGAGGAAGCTTGAGCTTAACAGCAACTGCATAAACATTTTGTCTACTTCAGACAAAATAATTTGCAGCAAATACTTAGATTGTTGGATGACAGCAAAGTCCTCCCCTAGTAGATATTATATAAAAAAAAAAAACACCGAGGCTGCATTGAATACAATGAGAGCAGTAAATCTGTGGAGTTCAGTCACTGGCTTGCTTGTACTCATGCATGCTGTCCTAATATTGCCTAATATGAAAATGAATCTACACATGTAATATCAGTAATATCAGCTGAATAAACCAGTTATTAAAAGAAAAGGCAGCATTTTGTTTCTTGCGATTAAAACTATTTAAATTCAGTAAATTTCAGCTTTAAAAATAAGAATGTTGCTTCAAGACTGTTTGAAATAAAGCTGAGAATCTTACATAATATATTCATTTCCAGGGAACCAATATTTGAATGAGATGTGGAGTCTTTAAAGTTAATTTTCCTCATACAAATCAGAGGATCCAGCATTATTGAAAAATTTCAACTTACATTGAGACATTAAATATGTGTAGATGTAGCCTTGGTTTCAATTTGTTCCTAAAAAGAAAATCTTGATCCCAGTTGATCACTGATATCATAGAATTATTCTGTCAACCAATTATCCTGCAGGTCCTATCAAAAATCCATTATGTATATTTAATCTTAATACTAAATCCAGTTTCAAAGAATATGTGATAACGAGTCTCTCAAACAAATTACAGACAATTGCTAAGCTTGACTCAATTTAGATTGAGCTCACAAACATCCCAGGCTCCCTCTGTACTGCAGAGTTCTGAATGATCTCACTCTCCAGTAACTCAATGAGCTCCAGTATTTCCCATCGGCTTCCAACACTACAAATCTGTATCATGGTAATACTTACACCTGAAGCTTTATAATCATTAATCTTTCTTAACTAAGAATGTTCCTTTATAGAATAAATTATATTAGTTTTCTCTTAATTATTTTTCCAATATCCCTTCAAATTTTGAACATGTTTTTCCTTATATGGAGTTCTTAGTGAAATATTGTGTCACTTGTGCATGGAAAGTCAAAAATTATATCAAAGAAGATTAGAAATTGTTAGCCCAAAGGAAATGACCTTTGATACCGTTGTGAATAACCTACCTCCTAATTATATTCTGAGAAAGAAGAGTCTGCTGCTCTGGAACTCTTTCAGCCACAGCACGAGCAACTACATCCACATACATCCTGAGAGAGCATGGGAAAGAATTCTAGACACAAAATAACAATGTAAAGCGTGGCTTCATGTTAAAAGTTGAAAGATTGATGTAATCTGAAGAGAAACCAGAATGGACACTGAGAGAGACTTATACGGAAAGTAGAAAAAGACAAGATGTCCTGAGTAAATTGGGAACATGGGGACTTTGGGAGAGAATTGAAGGGGAGGGAAGAGGCAGGGAGGGGAGCAGAAATAAATGTAGAGCTCAATAAAAATCAATTTAAAAAACATGGCTTTTTGGTAGCAGCATGATATAGAGATGAACTTTGCATTGGTGTGGATCTTGGTCTATTGATACAAATTTAAGGTCAATTTTTTGATATATATATATATGTATATACAAACATATATATATATATATGCTTTTGATTAAGGTATTGTGTTTGTACAACTCATTTAAAAATGTAATGCATAATTAAAAATACAAGTTAATAGATAGCCATTTATTATAGTCAAGCTTGTAGTCATGTTAGTTTTTCTTAGATGTGCAGTGATATATTTCGGATGGTTAGTTATTCTTCAACACTTTCAAAGACCTACAGAATATGGTATTTAAAATATAGAGTTGAAGCATAGTTAGTTATAATTATAGTTGTAACCTAGATGCAGAGGAAGCAAGATGAGAATGCCTCACTGATAAAAAGTACCAAGCCATGTGGCTAACAAAGACAAGAATTATGTGTTAATTTAAGTTGTAAGAGTTAGCCAAAAAAATGCCTAAGCTATTAGCCAAACAATGTTGCAATTAATATAGTTTCTGTGTTATTATTTGGTCTGGAAAGCTGGGAAATGAATGAATAGTATCTGCTTACACTCTGCCTTTCCAGGAAATATATGGAAGATGACAGGGACTATACTACATTAAACAAAAATAAAAGCATTACTAATTGGCAATATGTGCGTATTCACATTGGATTGTCATGTATCTTCTTAATGCTTCCACCAGATTATCAATGTTGTTGTGAGAAATGGAAGAAAACCTAACTTTATTTTTACAACACATTTAGAGATTTTGAAGATAGCTTCATCCTCTTTCTTTCAATATCTTCTTCTGCACAAAAAACAAACATATATTTGAGAATGCTTGATTCTGTTTGTGTTATCATGTGAAATTATTATGAATTATTCTTTTTACTTTCAGTAATAAATTCATGAAACTTCCAAAAATTTCTTAGTTTTTTTTTCAGGACCCCTGTGTATGTTATTGTTTAAGAGAAGACATAAGCAAACACCCCCTCACTCCATTTGGAAAATCAACTGATGGTCGACAAAAGGAAAAATACTACTTAAAATCAAGCTGGTGAAGCAATTAGTTTTATTGGGATTATTTACAAGCGTGTGTATTGACATGATGATTCTTTACTTCTTCTTAACAATAACATTCTATCTACCTTCATTTATTTTATATCCTACCTGAAGGGTCCAGTACTTTAGTTATTCAATTTTAATATTAAATAAAGTAAAACATAACTGAAAACAAATTTTGTTACAGCTATTCTTGGATTTTAATGAGTTGCAATTTACCTACTACCTGTAATACTGATGAAATATTTGTTTGTAATAATAAACTATTGATATGTTCCCCTCATTTCCTTACATTTTTCCAGAAAGAATATCTGTCATATTGTAGTCAGAGACTGCTTTTTCATTTTCCGGCCATTCAGACCCAAAATAATCACACAGAAACTATATTAATTACAATACTGCTTGGCCAGTTAGGTCATGCATATTTCTAGCTAACTCTTACATTTTGAATTAACCGATTTATAATTAATCTATGTGTCACCATGAGGTTCATGGTTTACTGGTAATGTTCTCTGGCATCTGTCTCCTTTTACTGCTACATGACATCTCCTTGACTCTGCCTTCTTTTCTCTATCTCTGCTTGGAATTCCTGCTTTGCTCTATTCTACCCTGTCATGGATCAAAACAGCTTTTTTCGTTAACCAATAATGGCAAAACTCATTCACAGCATACAGAGGGGTTTCCCACATCACCTCTTTTTTTTCTGACTAGATCATGGGGGAATCTTTCTGTATATGTGCTGCTTTTATTGGTTAATGAATAAAGCAGCTTCTGCCTATGGCAAGGCAGAGTAAATCCAAACTGGAAGAGATGTATAGAGAGAGAAGGCAGAGTCAGAGACATACCATATAGCCGCCGAAGGAGACAGACGTCCTGAAACCCTGCTAGTAAATTACGAGCCTTGTAGTAATACTCAGAATGATAGAAATGGGTTAATTAAAGATGTAAGCGCTAACTAAAAATATACTTAAGCTATTGGCTAAATACTACCATAATTAATATAGTTTCTGTGTGATTATATCATATGACTTAAATATAATGTCCATCAAAAAGGTAGAAAAACTTAGCTTTACACTACTAACATGAATTTTTGGTGTAGAAAGCAATACTTCTCATTTCATCATAAAACAGCATTTGTATTAGTGAATATCAGGTAATAATGAATGCACTAAACTATGTGAGTGCTGTAACAAAATGCTATGAACTGAGAGTTTTAAAACTCTGAATACTGCAAGTCCAGCATAAAGGTACTAGCAGGTTTGGTCTTCTCTTAAGTATCCTACCTTGACTGGAAAATGGTGCTCCTCTCATTGTGTGCATGCCAAGAATTTCCAATGTGTGTGCATATCCTGTTATCACTATTTTCTTCGTGTAAGGTACTAATTTAATGGGATTGGTTCCACATCCTTAAGATCTCATTTAACTGAAATTGCCCACTTACGTGTCAGGCCTAAAATACTTATAGCTTGAGGATTAAGGTCTCAGTCTGAATGTCATGAGGATATAATTTAGTTGCAATTGTATTGTGGATTAAAGAACATACCACGTGAAAATGCTTAATATGACAAGAGGAACAAAAATATTCAAAAATTTGAACATTATTAAGCAATTTTCATATCACTGTAATCATTGCCATCCTGTTATTTGTGTTAATACTTGAAGGATATCAGATATAATTTCAATCTCTGTAAATCTAATAGTATATCCAATCTGAAGATGTCAACTTGAGATATGTTTTAGCCACTAGGGCTTTGGTTGTTTTTTTTTTTTTAATTTTTTTTATGCATTGGTGTTTTGATCACATGTATAGGTGTACAATCCCCGGAAACTGGACTTACAGTTTTGAGCTGTCATGTGGGTACTTGGAAATGAACTCAGGTCCTTTGGAAAAGCACCCAGTAATCTTAACTGCTTAGCCCTGTCTCCAGCCCCACTACTAGGTTTTAATGGGAATGATGCTATGAAATTTAATTTATAATCAAGCTTATGGCTCAGTAACATCTATTGCTTCATTATACATAACAGTATAGTTTGTCAAATCTCTAATACAAACAAGGATCTGAGTTAGTATACATTCTTATAAAACCAAACAAATTTACTCTGATAAATACAGGTATACTCAGTTTTTCATAGAGCAAAAAACCCCTTCTTCTGACATCAATTTTTGCAATTTGTTTTCTGATTAGATATGCTTAAAGCGATATAAATTTCTTCTGTTACCTGTCATTTAAGCAATGCTTTTTGATTTTTTTAGGATTGTATATTATTTATTTTATATGTGTGATTGTTTTGTCCACATGCCTAGGGCTCATAGAGTCAGAAAAGAGCTTCATATCTCCTGGATTTGGAGTTGTGAATGGTTGTGGGTGCTGGGATCCCAAGACAGATCTTCCGTAAGAGTAAAAGTGATCTAAACCACTGATTCAATTATCCATCACCTATGCAACAATTTTTTTCTAAAGGATGGACTGATTATTATATTATACATTTTCAAATTTTAATTGGAATTATTCTATTTCTAATGAAAAGCTACTTCACATTTTTTTTTAGTAATACCAAGAAAATATATGTTCAAATAGCCTGTGCTAAACTCTGTTATAAATTACGATGGGGGAAAAATTTAATGAGGTGGGATTTTATTTTTTTTAAGAAGTCTTTGCATAGTTTTATCAAAAACTCTGTAAATAAGCAGTTAAGCACACTTATTATGGAAGGCACCAAAGTGTCTTATACATTTAAACATTCAGCCAGGTCAACTAGAAACTATATTCAATTAATTTCAGACATGGCAGCTGTATTCAGAGTACTAGTTAAAAAGTCTATTATTTTAAGATTGCATTGTCAATCTGTATTTCATCTGTTTGCATCCCATCTGCAACATAAGTACCCACTGGAATGTCTGGTAAATAAATCACAGTATAATAGGACGTTGGGGCATGTGGCCAACACAGTTGAAGAGGTAGCCTATCTGATTCTAACGTCTGGATTTGGTTTTGATTTCAGCCCATACTATTTCTAGTTTTACTCTACTAAGTCAGTTCATATCTAATCACTTGAAATGATAATTACATAGTTTATAATTAAATCAGCTAATGAAATTAAAATTTAATGGTTAACAGTACTCATAAATCTTGTTAAATAAAAACCTTTTCCAAAATACATGGTTAAATCCACCCTGATTTTTGGGAAGTGGGCATTTTGGTTAAGATAATCCTTTGGTTTCTATGGAATGCTAAAACTGATGCATACCATGAGTCATTGTTCAATTAAAAAATTAAAGTATTCTATAATCAATTCCATATGGCCTTTCCTTTAGCTTATTCATTATAGGCCAAATTCTCATTGTTCTGAGCTAAATATCTAAATAAAATTTTTTTTTCAATTGAATAAATGAGCATTGGGAATTACATATTTAAGAATATTCTGTTAACAAATAATACTCCCTTGTCAAGTAATGATGATCCTGAAAACTCAAAATTATAAGATTAACTACAGTTAGCTCTCTAGAATAATATTAAAAATTTACTGGTTTTATTTATTATTTTAAACAAGCAGAAATTAGAGTTTTAAATATTTTGTTTATTTATTAATTAAGTCACCAATTGAATTTTATATTAGTTATATTTGTTTTATGATGTTTCCATTTCATAATTAAATATTAAAGTTATTTCGATGTATTTATCACAGACTTACCTTTTGAGTTTATATATGCAGTTTTATTTAACACATTTTATATTCCAGCAGATTGGTGCAGGCAAGTTATTCTTGCAGAGCTTCATTATTTATAATACTCTGGCGATATGAGATACACACCTTTAAATTGAAAGGTAAAAAAGAATAAAATTTTACTATGCAATTTATTCTATTGATTTTAATTTTTCTAAATCATACCCTATGGGCACACTTAAACACTATGCTAATACATATGCCATCTTAATACATGCATTGCAGAAGTACAAATTTTAAACCTAATGTTTAAAATCATTGCATGTAAAAACTCTGATATTTTTTCCTTTTCTCTAGCTAACAGTAGTTTTTTTTTTTTCAAATACTGGGAAAGCACCAGGAAACATATATAATAACCTAGTAATAAATCTACTTTTCTGTGAAAAATCCACACACTTGAGGTTTCCTTTCTTCTCTTTCTGATCCTCTCTCACTGCACCTGCTTTCTGCATTGACTTGCTCCAGGTCTGAAGTATCAAGGCACAAAAACATTTCTGATTTTACATTTTTTGTTTCCACAAAACAAAGCCCAGTCCTACCTTCCTTGCTTAGCTATTTCCAAATGCAGTGACTTCAAGGATTCTCTTAACTGACAAAATTAAAAAGAAAGATTTGCAGTTTGTGGTCAGCCATACGAGAACTGTAATCCATGACCGGCTAGAAGATTCCTGCGGTCCAAGTATATAGTCCAGGGGGAGCTACACACAGAAGAAAAGAGGGAAAAAAGAACAGAGAGCAACTCTGTGGGTCTTCCAGATTCTATTAAAGAACTTTCTCTTGTGTTTGCAGTAGGACAGGCTACACATTTTTTTCTCTTTTATTTTAAATATTTTTCTTAATTAAGCTTATTAATTTATTTTTCAACACAACTGCAATTTCCCTGCCCTTCTCTTCTCCTGTTCCCTTCCCTATCTTCCCCTGCACACCTACCCCCAATTCCCTCCTTCACTGTCCCCTTTTAGAAAGGGGCAGGCCGCCCATGGTCATCAAAAAAAACATGGCATATAAAGGTGAAGTAGGACCAAGCTCCTCCTCCTTTTGTACTAATGCTAGGCAAGGTAAAGCAATATAAGGAACAGGTTCGTGAAAGCCAGAAAAAGCAATAGGGGCAGGCCCTGCTTTCATTACTAGGGGTCCAACAAGTAGATAAAGCTACAGAACTGTCACTCTAATGTAGAGGGCCTAGGTTGGTCTTACGTAGGCTCACTAACTGTTGGTCGGGAGATAATGAGTGAACTGCTATGAGCCCAGATTAGTGGTTTCTGTGGGTTCCCTTTTGATGACCTTGACTGCCCTGGCTTGTACAATATGTCCTTCCTCTCTTCGTCAGTATTCCTGGAGTTCAGCCCAGTGCTTGGCTGTGGATATCTGCATCTGTTTCAGCCACTGGATGAAGGCTTTTGGATGATAATTGTGGTAGTTACCGATTTGATTATAGGAGATGACCAGTTCAGCCTATCGATCCACATTTACTAGAAGTCTTAGCTCGGCCATCCTTGTGGATTTGTAGGAGTTTCCCCTTGCACCAGGTTTCTACATCACCTGCAAATACCCACCCCCTCATGAGGACAACTTGTTCATTACTCTCTCCCCTCCATCGACCTTCATGTTTTTTAAAACAGTATTTTGGGATATTTTCACACACAAGACACACACACCACACACACACAGACATATATATAATATATATATATATATATTATATATATATTGATCATGTTTTCTTCTCATTACCACTTTCTTACTCCTCAAGCCAAGTGTCTTTTAAGTTCGTGCAAATCACTGGAAGTAATTCACATTTGCTGTACATTCATGTTTGTAAAGTCTTTTATATCCACAAAATAGCATAAATTTTCACCCCCTTGCTCTTGAATTATTTCTGGCCCCACTTCTCTATAATTCTCAAGCCTTGGCAGTGTTGATATAGGGAGTCTCTTTAGGTCTGAGCATTCAACAGTCACTCTCCACAGTTTGAGAAGTTATGAGTCTCTGCTTTAATCATTGTTCACTGCAAAAAGAAGTTTCTCTTCCCATGGCTGACATGATCATTAATGTACAGGTATAAATATGAACGTTTAGAAGGCTGTTGGGTCATACTTTCATTCAGGAACTTTGTGCTCAAACAGTTCTGCCTGCTGCTGCCCTTAGCTAAAATAATGTAACTAAAGCAGAGTAGTGGGCTGATTATCCCTTCTTCTTCCTTTGAAAATTCACAATATAGGAAAGATTTAAGGATTTTCTAGGCAAGCCCCTAAAACTCAGATTCTGCAGGAAATATCAGACAAATGTCCCTCCTTATTTTTCTTGTTGTGAGTAATCTTTGTTTTCTGGATTACCCTTTATCATGCCACAGAAATAACTGAATCAATTATGTTATTAAATCTTAAAATTCTTCAAAGACTGTCATTCATCTTAAGTAACTATAATCTAGATTTTGTTTTTCTTAATGAGTGTAATCATGACACTTTGCTAAAAAAAACTCTTGTAAGTATATCTTACATTCATGGAAGATATGGACAAGTCCATAAAGTTAAATTGATTTAAGGCTATTGGGTAGAATGTAGATAGATTGAAGATGCTATACCACAGGAAAGTGCAGATCAATTTGGCTCTGACATTAATTATTGTCCTTCTACTTGAGCTATTCACACCATGAAAAAAGATTGAGTAGCTTAATAACAAAGTCTGATATATTTTCAATTTTATCAATTTTATTGTTATTTACCTTATTAATCCTATACCCACATGCATAATAATTTTTAAGGTTGTGAGAAGATATGGTTAATAACACACTAGTCTCAAAATTAGCATATCATGCATAAAACCATATAGAATGAAATAAAATGTGGAGCTCATTCTCATATTGGTCAGAGAAAAATATTATTCAATATTAGGCTGATCAAAATTATGAAATTTGGATTATTAGTTAAAAGTATGAAACATAAGTTGAAGCTTAAAACCTTATGTCTTAGTGTTTTATTACTGTGAGGAGATACTATGCCAATAGCAACTCTTATGAAAAAAAAATTAGTTGGATCATGCTTGAAATTTCAGAGGTTTAATGCATCATCATGATGGCAGGGAACATGGTGGCATGTAGGCAGACCTGGTGTTGGAGAAGTAAATGAGAGTTGCATCCTGATATGCAGATCATAGGAAGAGAGAGACACTGGCCTGGGCTTGGGTTTTTGAAACCGCAAAACCCAACTGCTGTGATAAGGGCACACATACTCTGAAAAGGACATATTTTCTAATCCTTCTCAAATAACTCTATTCACTGTTGAGAAGGAATGCAAACATATGAACCATTCTTATTCTAACCAGAATACCACAGAACTATAGGAAGGTGACTATGGATGAGAAATCTAAGGCCAGTGGCTATTTCTTGAGTTCCCAAAGCAAGATCCAGAGAAAAAGAAAAGAAAATGTAGTACATTTATACAACGGAATACTACACAGCAGCTAAAAAAATGATATTTTAAAATTTTCAAGTAATGAATGGATCTAGAAAAAACATTGAGTTAGGTAACCCAGAGCCAGAAAGACAAATATAGTAGTTATTCACTCATAAATGACATTTAAACATAAAACAAAGAAAAACCAGCCTACAATTCACAACCCCAGAAAATCTAGACAACAAAGAAGACCCTAAGACAAACATATATGGATCTACATGGTTAAGAGAAAAAGATAAGATCTCCTGAGTAAATTGGGAGCATGGAGGTCATTGGAGAGGGGAAAGGGGGAGAAGAGAGGAAGGAAGGGGAGTGGAGACAAACGTATGGGTCAATAAAAACAATATTTTAAAAAAGAATGAAACTGGACATTGTTAAATGTCTAGAGAGTTTTTAGGAAAAGAAGCCAATTGTAAAAATCAATTCTCAAGAAGGATGAATATGAAATATTAATATTAATAAATAAATATCAACTTATTTTTACGTTTTCTTCTT
The DNA here is from genome assembly GCA_001685075.1 of Bramus lutescens. Lineage (NCBI taxonomy): Eukaryota > Metazoa > Chordata > Mammalia > Rodentia > Cricetidae > Bramus > Bramus lutescens. The sequence continues at coordinate 153,752 of LOEQ01004298.1, forward strand.
TTATACTGATGTGTGGAAGAATTATTTTCTGTCAATTATGTTTTAAATAAATGCTGATTGGCCAGTAGCCAGGCAGGAAGTATAGGCAGGACAACCTGACAAGAAGTAGAGGCAGGTCAGTGAAAACAAGAGAATTCTGGGAAGGAGGAAGTTCATTCCTCTGCAGTCCTGACCCGACCACAGAAGCAAGATGAGATTGCCCCCCTGAATAAGGTACTGAGCCACATGGCTAACACAGATAAGAATAATGGGCTATATAAGTTATAAGAGTTATTAAGAAGCCTGAGATAAGGCACCCATCAGTTCATAACTAATGTAGAAATCTGTGTGATTTCTTTTGGACTTAATGATTGTGGGAACTGGGCAGGATGAAAACCCTGACAACAAGAAACCCCAACAAATAAGCCCTCATGTTACAATATTGCAGTATATAAATACTAGTAATACAAGCAACTGAGCAAGTTAAAGTTATTCTTTATGGTAATTTTAAATACTTCTTCCACATAACATTAATATAATGACTAAAAATATAATTGTTAATGCAGCATTCACTCCATTATGCTATGCAATCACATTTGTCTCAGTGTCCCCATGAGAATTCTATTTGATATACTTTGCTTTAAGAGTCTCAGGATTAGGAAAGGAAGTATATGGTGTGCTGCACTACCCCCTTGACACCTTAAAGACTTGAAATTTTAGCTCCTAGGAACACTTCAGCCTTGTAAGTCATGCATCTCACTTGGCCAAAAGAAACTGCATCCTGCAACATGCCCTATCACTGCAAGAGAAATTGAAGCCCTTAGTGGGTGCAGAACATTTTTGAACTAATTAATCAACTGTAGTTATTCCTGAGGTATCAGCTGCAGACACTGCTGATTTTAAATATGAAAGTTAATATTCCCTTCCATTCCACACTACTTTCCTCACAATCACACTGGTGTGTTTCTCAGAGCACACTTCACCTGACTTTGAATTCTGAATAATCTAATCAACATCATTTGGTACCAGGAAACATTCCAAGAATCATTGGACATTGAAAGGAGATTTGTCAACTGGATTTGTGCAGTGAGTTATGTCACTAGAAGGTGGAATGTAGGTTGACCTTAGCAAACAGTCATGAAGCAGGTGTTGACATTCTCACTACTAGTCATTCATTTTCACACGAGAAAAGAAAGAAATGCATGGAAAAAACAGTTGTTTCTGGCAAAGGAGAAAAGACACTATTCTCTAAGGGACATGCAGTGTGTGTTAGAGTAGAAATAAAGACACCATACTTGTCAGTGTTCTCTACAATTGCTAGATGTAGTAGAATGTTATATGGATATAAGATTATTCTTTCATGATAAGGAATATAATCATCTGTCCAGATGCAAAAGAAGGTCCTAACAAATAGCTAAAATAGCTGTTAGAAATAAGCAAAGGTTGATGCTTTAAAAACACCAAAACTTTTTGGCAGAAATGATAAGCTCATGTAAAGAAGACAAGCTAAAATGGATATTTAAAAAAGGAGAGAAAATCTACCTGCTGACTAATATTCACAAAAGGAATGAAGACATTCCATTATCCATAGAGATAAAAAAATACAATGGAAATAGTTCAACACTGTTTTAAAAAGTCAACAAGACTCCCATTTGCAGGCTGAAACTGAGGCCATGACATGCTTTTAAATGTGAGTCCACTAATAATAGAAGAAAATGAAGTTATAAAAGCGAGATGCATTTAACGAATGAAGGACTAGGTAGAGGACAGCCATGGTAATTTGAAGCAAGCATATTAATAGAGATAATAAACAGAACATCATAAGCAACAAACATGCTGATCTTTTCAACAAGGTGATGTCAAAGTTGAATACAAGGAGTTTAGTGTGGCCGGCATCTCATAATGTCAAAGACTCTAAGACAGTTTTTCACCTTGAATTCATTGGCAGGATTCCTCAGTAACAAGGAGTGTTTAACCAGAGCAGGCGGATAAGTAAAGTAATAAACCCATACTCCTAAGGAGCTCTGGATTACACATACATATAATTGTACCCTTAACATATGTGGAAAAGAGTACCCCTACATTTCTAAATTTGGTTTCATGAATGTTTTTGTTGAAATTTCTTCCCACTAACATGGGTCTTCAAAGGTAAGTTCATAGAGTCATGGAGGAATACTCCCATGCAGGTAGGTAATTATTTTAGCAACTTAGCAGTATCCTCCTACCCAAATTCCAACAGCATTTGGTAAATCTATCAGAAACAACATGAGAAATACACAATCAATGGAGATGCAAACCAACGAGGAATGAGAGTCTTTGTCTTTACTGGAAGTCATATGCTTCCCTAGTCACCCAGAGTTCTGATAATTTTTAGGATTATCTTCACTTGTTAGTAACAGAGAGGGCTGATCTGAACTAGTTGAAGTCCCAAGACCAACTGTAAATTTTGGTTCCTGGTTTTCCAGGAAATAGAAACATATTTGAATCTTAGAAAATGTTATCAAAACTGGAGAGTGTGTATTATATAACACTTATAGATCTCACCAGCATAAAAGCATATGTAAAGAGTGTATTGTGATACTTTCCTCTTCATATACACCTTAGTATTTAGGTTTTTATCCTTTGAAACTTGCTTTCAAAAAAAAAAAATCCCACACCCAAAGGCATGCTATCTCCAGGACAGATTTTGCCTAGTATATTGTCAAATAGTGTGAAATGTGAATTCCTCTGACTAAAACAAGATGGGATCCTTCATGAATAACATTTCAACTTTACTGCAGCACACAGGCTTCCTCTCTCACTGAATAATACTTATTGAACATGAGATTGCTCCCAAGTAAATTATAAACATCCAAGCCTCTATTTAGAGATGGTTTCCAGGAAACTATATTACACAAGGGTTATTTATGTTACCTTTTAGAGATTTTATAATATTTTTGGCCATGCTGTCTATTTGACTCAGGAAACTAAATGGCAGTGTTAAAAGGTATTACATATCTTCTCTATAATCACCCTTTCAAAAGTAGAAAGTTAAACAAGCTATACAATAACTTCTTTGACTCGGAGTTTAACAAGCAATTACAATGGCCATCAAGGAACAAGCGTTCAAGTCCAGGTTAGAGTTAAAAAAAGGATGACAGACAGCTTTGCTTATGCTTATGGATTGACTCCCCTGTCAAAGAAAGCATGAAGTATGCCTTGGGTCAAGATTAAGCAACCCAAATTCCCTGGGTCTAAGAAGGCTGATGTTAAAAGGGGTAAGAATAGGATCCCCAGAGTTACACTGAAAGGAGAACAAGGGGCGGGGGAAGGGGAAATACATCCTAGAAGTAAATTTTGCAGACACAGAGAATTATGAAACTTGAAATTTCATTTTCCTCCCCTAGCAATGCAATGGTATATTTATCATTAAATACATAGGATAAACATTTGTCTTAAGCAGACGTTAAAGAAGTTGTCAATAGCCATACCACGATGAATGTTTCCAATCTCACCTGGTCTTAGAAGCTAAACAGGTGAAATTGGGTGAGTACTTGGATAGGAGAAGAAAATGGTGTTGGAGTAGATGCTGAAAAGGTACCTATAAGTGGACCTTCTTTCCAGAAAATGTTAGAGTCACCTAAGAAGTCAATTACTAGCAGACTACTAAGAAAAGCTGTAGCAGGACAAAGTCTGCACTGGCAGGAATGTTTGAGATGGCTTAGCTGTACAAAATTTAAAGAAAATATGCCTGTAAATTGATTTTTTTAATTTTAAAAACCAACAAATATTAGGGGAGCTATCTAGTCTGATCCCTATAATCTAAAAAAATTGTAAAAATTTAATTTCTAACTTGTTTTTAGACAATTTTATCATGTGTATTTATTTAGATGAGTATACACATATTTACCCATATGTCCTTATATAATTTGCACTTTTATCTCCCCCGCTCTATTTCTATTGTGCTCCCCAATCCCTCTCAGGTCATTGAATTCTTCTTCTTTAACTATTATTGTTGCACAGACATTTATATCTATGCACACAAAACATGACAAAGCTACTGGATCCGTGGGAAGTTGCTTGAATGTACAAGTGTTTTAAGACTGACAACCTGGAATGAGAAGGACAGATTTGGCAGATGAATAATTTTCTTGGAATAAAAACATGAAAATGACATTTTGTCCACCTATGAAGATAGACATATCAATTTGGAAGGAATGAAGAAACAAAAGGAAGGGAGTTTACATGATAAGAGAACTCCAGTGTTACAAGATTTAATATGTTATATTAAGGGGTTTGGAAGGTATGTGCCATGAGGGTGTGGCTTACCAGTAAGATTCCATCCCAGGTTCCATTTGGCGTCTGTCTCCTTCAACAGTGCATGGCATCTCCTTGACTCTGCCTACTCTCTATCTTGTTCTGGTTTTACTCTGCTAAACCATTGCCCCAAGCAGCTTTATTTATCAACCAATAAAATCAACATATATACAGAAGGACATCCCACATCATCTCTTCTTCCCTCTTCCCAATAATTTTCTCCACTTCCCCTCTTTCTTAGATCCACTGCTCCTCTGTTTCCCTTCAGAAAAGAATAGATCTCCCAGTGATAACAACTGAACCCAGCATAACAATAGGCAGTAGGACTAGGTATATACCTTCCCATAAAGGCTGGACAGAGACAACCCAGTAGGAGGAAATAGGTTCCACAAACAAGCAAAAGAGTCAGAGACATGCCCACTCCCATTCTAGGAGTCAAAAATAAAAAAAAAAAGAAGAAGGTAGAAAACCACATTGTGCATGCAGAGGGCCTGGTCCAGACTCATGCAGCCTCTTGGTTGCTGCTTCAGACACTATAAGCCCTGCTTTGTTAATTATGTGGGCTGTGTTCTCTTGGTGTCCTCATGGTGTCTTCAAACCCTCTGGCTCCTACAGTTCTTCCTTCCCTTTTGAGCTCCACCTGATGTTTGGTTGTGGAACTCTGCATCTGCTCCCATCAGCTGGTGGAAGAAGACTCTCTGATGTTGATTGTGTTGATTGGATTTGGCACCAATCCTATGACTATAATAGAAATCATTTCATTTACTGTTTTATTGGTAGTCTTCTTTCTTATTCTATTATTGAAGAATAAAAAAAACATATCCTTTCATAATATCAGCATGTTCAGAACTGTATTTCAAATATAATACCTTGAAAAACAAAATATTTGAATTTTTGGAACTTACTCAGTAAGAAGACAAGTTATGCATTATGCTATGATGCTACCCAGAATTCCATTAAGAGATATCTGATTCTACATAGGTTTCTACATATTTTTCAGAAGTTTTACTGTTATGCTATTTCTTTCTTTATTATTTATCATGTATACAATATTCTGTCGGTGTGTATGCCTGCAGGCCAGAAGAGGGCCCCAGATTTCATTACAGATGGTTGTGAGCTACCATGTGGTTGCTGGGAATTGAACTCAGGACCTTTGGAAGAGCAGGCAATGCTCTTAACCTCTGAGACATCTCTTCAGCCCCCTGCTATGCTATTTCTTAAAGCAGGAATAAACCTACAGGAAGCACCCAAGGTTCATGGACTGACACTTGTTTCGTTTTGTGACAGGAACTCATTGTGGCTATCCTGGACCTCACTTTGTAGACTAGACTTCCCTTGAATTCACATAGATCCTCCTTCTTCTGTGTCTCCATAATTGCTGAGATTAAAGGCATGTACCAATACACTTGGCAAATGTTATTTTTTATAAATAATGCACACCCATGCCCATTCATTCAGAAGCTCATAGTGTTTTGATTTTTCATGGCCTTTCCTGTCAGTTTCTCTCTGTGCCTTATTCTCTTCTCTTTAGGAAAGCATTAACTTTGTATTTGTAAATTGTGTTACTACAGTGTGATGCCCTTTTAACTTGATTATATTTTCTAGAATCCACTTTTGGTCATCAGTCTATAACACAACAGAATACTTCTTATGCTTATAATAAGAAAATAAAGTTATTTTAACAAGTTTTCAAGGTTCAAATTGAGCCCACTGCTTTGTGCTTCTTCCAAGAAATCACAATATGGCAGAGTACACAGCTACATAAAACTATCACTTCATCACCCAAAAGAGACTAGAAGAAAATAGATGGATTACGATCTCAATCTCCACGGAAATGTGCCGTAAGTGGTAGGAGCATATCCCAAGAGGCCTACCTTCTAAAATCTCCCCCCTTATAAATTTTCCCTTCTGGGGAACCAGACCCTGAAATATAGATTTCTGGGGATATTAAACATTTCATGATGATGCTTATAGTCACAGTTTTGAAGCAGTTATGAACAGCCAAAAAACAACTAATACAATCTCAGGAATATTACAAGGATGACCTAACTTATATCCTTTAGCTGTATTGATGAAAAAATTTAGGAAACTCTTATTAGCACTCATCAATCTCTTCTCATAAGCAGGAATTTATGTAGCTATGCAAGCCATTAATTATGTTTAGATTTTCTCTTTGATAGAAGATACAAAGAAATGAGAGTCTAGAAACATATTAGGTTTACTATGAGGAAATTTTTAAATAATTTTAATTAATAAATTTATAGGAGAATTGATATCTGCAAAAAATTTCATTGAGGGTCAGATATTATTTATGTTTCTAAAGAAATCAACTACTGTTTAAAATAAGCTTAGGTAAACTAAATAGTAGATTGAGAGCATCCATTCTCTCATTCCCTTTTAAACCATCTTACAAGAGAGTTTGCTTAAAGGAAGAATTGGTGTCCTTGTACCAGGCGTCATTGTGTAAACATCAGGTTTTATTCTTGGTCTATGTGACAACCCATTTCTCCTTCATTTTCAAATAATTATATTGGCACCCAAACTCATCAGGCACACATCAATTTGCAGTACCAGTCAGACACCACAGTCTCTAAAGGGAGTCTACATGGAGGGAAAAATTTGGCATGGGATGTGCCAGACTCACTGCCAAATTCCTTGTTTATTTCTCTGTGTATAATCTGTAACTGGTCACCCAGAGTTTTCCCTTTACTTTCAGCAAATTCTACCTGGAAGACAATATAAAAACATCAATCTGTGGAAACAAGGTTTTCTAATTAAGAAAGAAACATTTATGACTAACTAGATTTTAGTTTATCTTATTTTCTGTTTGTGCATTTTTTTACTAATTGTATGCCTATAAATTACTAAGTATCACTATATACAAATTTATATGCCGCTCTTAAAATTTAGTTGTAGCTAGATAAATCTATTAAAGGGATTTTTGCAGGTTTACTCCTAGCCATAAAACATTAACTGACTGCTTGATTAAGTTATATAGGGTTAAAGTTTATAAGAATGTTATTGTAGAAAACAGGTTTATATACTATCAGTTTATGAAAATTCAGGTAACAATTTTAAATGTAAAAGTAATTTATCTTTTCCATAGTAAAGATCATTTTCACTTCATAAGTAGAAAGATCTTTTACAGTGTCCATTTCTTCCTTTTCTCAGAAAACAAGACAAAGATTTTCAAGTAACAATGGTGTGTATGTGTGTGTGTGTGTGCACGTGTGTATGTGTGCTTGTATTGTCTTTTATTTTTATGCTTTTTATGCTGGTGGTGTGACATATGACAAGGTAATTGATAATTGGATCCTTCACTAAAAATTGTCCAAACAAATTAAACTGGTAAAGACAAAATTTCCCAATTAAAATCTTAAATTTTCAGTCATAGTATTATAAGGAAATCAAAGAGGAATAACACACAATTTTAATCCACTATTGCTGAGAAAACAACAGGCACTAAGTTCCTGTAAGAAGATTTTTCTTAAAATAGACACTTAGTCTATCATAAGTTCATGGGCACACATGAAAATAAATTCATTTAGCACATATTAAAATCTGGTATCTGTGCACTGTTGGCCTTCAATTATATATTTAAAGAAAAAGTTTATAGTATAATAATATTAAGAGAAATTATAATTGAAAAAAGTCAATACAAAATTTTTGCGTTTATAATTTTTTCTGTGCAAGGCTATCAAAAAATTCTAAAAATATATTTTTAAAACCACCTTCAACTTGATATCTCAGTTATCTGCATGAATCCTTAATAAAAATCTTTTTCTTCATAATTCCTAAAATAAAGAGGTTTAAATATCTTACATTTAAGTTCACAAGATGCTGTTTTCTTTCATTTTTTGTCCTTTGCCTATGACAATGTGTTGTAAGAAAAGCCAAGACAAAGGGAAGTTTAGGTGAAAAATAGTGGCCTTAATTCAGAAAAACTAATTTCTTCAGCAGAGTGGAGGCTAGTAGCATAAAAATTTATTTCTAAAATACTATTTTTAACTCTCAAAAAAAGTAGGAAAATGGATGGTATTAGAATGATAAAACTGAAATCAACTGTATTATTTTAATTCAGCATTTTCACTAATCTGATGTCATGATGACCTCAAGTGGCATTGTGTAGCTCAATATTTTATTCTTAAGAAATTATAACAACATGGATTTCATATCATCATATTTAGAATCTTCATTTAAAGCAATTCTTGATTTTCATTATATGCCACTGAGAGTGTTGGTGATTCTGATATCTCATTATCTAAGTTTAGCTGTCTTAATTATAATAATTAATTGTGTTAAGCTAAAATGCTAAAAACTAATGTTATGAAAGAACATATCAATTGATTTCAACAAGTGGACTATTTCTAGATTGAATATTGCATTTTTCTTGTGTTTTCTTAATGGTAAACATTTTCATGCACTATGTAACCATATATATCTACATATATAATTTTCTATAATCCTTATCATTTTGCTCTTTTGTATATCTAATTCCTTCTGTTTTATATTGAGATAGTTCACACTTCTTTTTTAAAATTAATTCTGTCATGGTTACTGTATTTGTTCTTCATAGATAATTATCTTGGTTTTATTACATGCAAAAGTAAATATGAGGCAATGTGACTGATATGTCTAATAAATTACTAATAACTAATGATACTTTTATACATAATCATTCAATAATGACTTTTTTCTCATTCTTTAACTTTCATAAAACCTTCCAAGAACTATTAAAAATAGAGGATAGATGATTATCATTGGCTATTTCATAGTGTCATGGTTCTCTTAAATTTTTTATTAACATAGTCCATAATGTTGAGTATTTCTTCTGGTTCTAGTTTGCTTTTGCTTTTTTTGGTGTGTGTGTGTGTGTGTGTATGGAATGGATGGTAATTTTGCAATTTAAAAATGCCTTATCTATTAAATGAGTCTTGATTTGTACTTTCAGTGCAGTTAATTACATGGAGTAACTTATGATTCTAAACATAAAATTTATGTTTGTGAATGGACAAACTATATATTTAGAATATAATATCAATTCAAAGAATAGATACCATTTATTTGCTATGATATTTTTAGGATTTTTATACATACATATATGAACTCTACTATAGCTTTTAAAGTAATTTTTTAAAGTCATATGGTTTAATTTGAGGCCAACATGGTAATTTGGAGAGAAATAAAGATATTCACAGCATAGATACTATATATTCTTTGTTTGTTAGAACTCCACATACATCTTACACCATATAGTCCTTAAGATTTTTTTCCTTTGAAAAAAAATCTGAATTGTGATGTTTCCTAAAGTATAGTAATTATTTGGATTTAAGTTTCAGTAAATTTTTAAAAAATTGTATCTTCTTAGGAAAGTATAGATTAAAGCTATAAAATAGTTTCACACCTGCTTAGAATTGAGTATAATTAAGAACTCTTTATTTAGGGGTAGACTCACAGAGCAACAGTCCTCTGCACAAGCAGAGAACAGGAAGTGAAATCCAGCAGCCCAAAGAGACAGAGAGAGAGAAAGAGAGAGAGAGAGAGAGAGAGAGAGAGAGAGAGAAAGAGAAAGCAGACCATTTTCAGAGCCTGGGAAATTTTCTAAACCATCTTATCCTGTTGTGGCAAGGTTTGACAGTCTTTTTTCTTGTATCTTGCTTGTCTTGTCCAGACACCATACATTTTGTCAGTGGTTGGGCAGTTAAGGGAAAAAACAAAAAAACAAGCTCCAAGTGGAGTATCTTTGGTGTCTAACATTCTCTTGGGAATAGATCAGTGCTTCCAGGAGATAATGTGTCTCATGTCAACAGATCCCAGAGTTCTTTAGAAGCCATATTCTACAGTTCTTTGAAGTGGTTGAAGATTACCTATCTATGCAAAATACATCTATATATCCAAAGAATCTGATTAGTCTAATTATAATTATGACAAACATATAGGATTAATGACCTATAATTCCTAATACCTATATAGCTTTAAGAGTAAGTCCTCATACTAGGATATTAAACAAACCTTAATCAATTGTACAGCAAATAAAGACAATGATCTCAAACTGTAAAAAATAAGTATCTTGATCAGAGGTAGAAATGTATAATGAGATATGATAAATATACCCTGAAATTGTATCAATATGCAGCTTTCTTTAGCAGAGGTAGAAGTATGCATGCATACAATATGACAAAATAACATTGCATAGGCATACAAATAATGTAAACAGAAATAGAAGTATATTCAATATAACAAATATAATCTAAATTTGAATCAATATACAAGAATCTATAACAATGTAAATTGTCTATAAATAATAAATCACAAGTATTCACTCTGTTACTCATTATTAGTGTGAGTAAGCTCACATTATTCTAGCCATTATTCCACAAATTTCCTCTTTTGTCCCCAAATGAGATCCTTAGACTACATAATTTCCACCCCAACCCCCACATCTCTACCAGTTATAATCAACCCCTAATTGATATCCCTATCCTTGAGGAAAAACTTTGTTCAGAGAGGGAACATTTTCTTCTATAATAAATTCTAGCTATCATGGGTATGATATTCTTTCTGTAGGATCCTGCAAACCTAAAATGACAGTTAAGTTTCAAGATTGCAGTCTGATATAATTTTAAGTAGCCTCTGAGTAGTTGATGGAGATTATCTAAAGTTCTTATTTGAAGTTTTGTCCAGAACATTGTAAGAAGGTGTTCCATTTCAGTTAACCAGTTTGTAGTCATTTTGAGCATCTGGTACCCCAAAGTCATCTTAAATTAGTGTTATCAGCATCATGACATTATATCAACCAGTTGGAGTCATTGATGTGGGGTTCCATCTTCCTCCTGCAAACTTCAAAGATTACTGCAGAAAATAATGTATTGTTCATTATGGAAAACTTAAACATTATTCATATAAACATATTCAATGAAAGGTATGATAGAGACAAAAATAGGTTTGGAGAGAAGTAACATTCTTCCTAAATTCTTTCTTCTTTCTGTCCTATACCAGATAACACCTGAAATGAGACAGAAACTGAATTTTTCTTTTAACAACATGCCTGGATTTAGAGAAAGATAGCCATTGTCCAACTCCATAGTGAGCTTTGATTTTTAAGTAGTTTATGCTTTTATTATACTGAGAAACACACACACACACACACACACACACACACACACACACACACATATAGTCATTGAAACTTTACCCTGTAAAGGATATGGAACCATAAATCTGATTTTTCTTTGCTTGGTGATTCTTTCCAGATAGCTATTATTTCTTCTGCAGGCATCTAAATATGCAAGGCCTTTCCACTTTTTGAAGATGAGTGTTTTCCTGAAAAGACAAAAACATAACCCTGCCCAAACCTTTATAAGGTTTCCTTACCAACTGTATGATAGTCACCTCTGTGGATGAGCTGGCATTGTCTCTTTTTCAAACCGAATATTTCTTAATTTTGATGGTATCCATAGCATTTCTTCTCCTGTGGAAACAAGAGCAAAACTCCTTCCCCAATGTAGCATATCTCTTGGTTTCCATTGTGAAGTCAACATCTCTTTAAATACACTGGCTGATTTAATTCATAAGGTTTTTCTGTTATCCAATATCTCTCTGCTGCCATTGTTCCTTTCTCAAAAGCATTAAGAAAATTTAAGGTTAATAAAGCATTAAGCAATCTATTTCTGGGGGTGTTTTCCATGCCTTTCTGTTTGTTTGGCCTATCCTTTATAATTTGATTTGATCTTTCTGTAACTGCCTTACCTGTGGGATTGTTTGCTATACCTGTAATATTCTTTAAACAATAATAAGTATTTTTTTCATTTTCTTAGACACATATGCCTGGCCATTGTCTGTTTTTATTTGTACAAGATGCTCATAACTTCTGATAAATGCATGATCACTGAATCAATCTTTTCTGAGCTCAAAGCAGTTGCCCATTGAAATTTGAATAAGTGTCAATGGTGTAGTTTACATTTTTTAATTTTCCAAAATCTGTAAAGTGGAACAAATCCTTCTACCAGATTTTATTCCTCTGAGTACCCTTTGAGTTACTCCCTGCAGGTAGCTGTGTTTGGTTGTAAAATGAACAAGCACGTAGGAACATTTCCTTATACTTGCCTAAACTTGTTGCCATGAAACTCTTTTCATGAGAAAACTTTTTTTTAAACCTTTGCTGTGAATTGATTTTTTTATGTAATTCTGAGGCCTTCCACACATTTCTGATCAATAATTGATCAATTTCTGCCTTTCCTGATTTATTTGCATCAGTATAGAATGTATGGACTTCAGCTATTTGTGTGTCATGTAGACTGCAAGGAGATGGATCAAAGTAGTTCTCTTTAAAAAGTTAATTAGATCACTTTTTGGATAATTGCTATTAATCTCTTCTAAAAATTAGCAAAAGCTCATTGCCACAGTTCATTTTCTTCCCATAATTTTTTTAATTTCATCAGTTGTAAAAGGCACTATAATCTCTGCTGTGTCTATTCCTGCTAGTTGATAAAGTCTCAATTTTCCTTTTATAAGTACTTCAGAGACCTTTTCCACATAAGGTGTTTTTTTAACTTTTTTTTACTTAGTTTATGTGATAAAGCATCAATTATAAGATAAAATATTTTTCTGTGCATTAAAATTTCAGTAAGGTAAATTCTGGAAGGCTGCATGACTAGAACATAATTAAGATTTTATCCAGTCAATACACATGTGCCTTCTGTAATTTCTCTTCAACCACAGTCAATTCTTTCTCAGAATCAGATATTAATTCCCTCAGACTACTTAAGTCTTTATCACTATCTAACTTTTTTAATGAATTTTTATATCAGATGGTATCCCAACAGCAGGTCATAAATAGGAAATGTCTTCCAGTAATCTTTGAAAGTTGTTGAAGGAGAGAGCCCTTTGTTGGTTCCTGGCCACCCAGCTAGCTTAGACCTGAAATAATCACACAGAAGCTGTATTAAATAAATCACTGCTTGGCTCATTAACTCTGGTTTCTAATTGGTTAACTCCTACATCTTCATTTAACCCATATCTGTTAATCTATCTACTGCCACATGGTAGTCACTTACTGGAAAATTTTGAGCATGTCTGATTCTGGCATTAGCTCCATGGCTTCTTCCTGAATCTTCTCTTCTTTCTCTCAGCATACAGCCTACCTTTTCCCGTCTAGTTTTGTTCTTCCCTGCCATAGGCTCAAAGCAGTTCTTTATTCATTAACCAATGAAAGCAACACAGAGAGAAGGACCTCCCCCACCAGAAAATCATTTAAAGTCCACAGTCTCCTCTAATTTGATCATTTTGTGCTCTAATTTTTGTAAACCTATTTTATAACCTAGGTAATTGATAGAATCTCTTCTTTATATCTTTTCAGAAGCAATTTGTAATCCCCATTTAGGCAAAAATTTCTTTCTCAAACATTCTTTCTAAAGTATCTGCATGACTCTTGGATAGACTCTATAACTTCATAGTAGGATTATGTTGTTTAAGACACCACAAAGTTATGTCAGAGGACATGGTAAATTAAGTTAATACCCTCCTGGAAGCTCCATCCCTATTAGGTTTTATCATGTTAGAAAGTTTGATGAATTCTCTGAGGGGAAAAAATAAATGAGTCCACTTATCCAGCTGTGAGCACTGTTAAATACAATAATGACTTTGCTCGCAAGATATCCCTACTTCTACAATATCAGTATGACTGTTAGAGGAATAACAAATCACATTCTCTTTGCATTTTCAGCTCTCAAATGGCGTATCTCATTACTGGTACTATGAATGGGGTCAAGAACTTGAGGCTAGGTATGACATAGGCCTTAGAGAAGAACCTATCACTATTAATCTACTAAAGGGACACTGTAATAAATTATACACTAAAATTTTAACTTTAGACCTATGGATTAGTTTCTATCTCAATAGTCGTTGGAAAAAAATTTTAACAGTAGATAACAATTAATACTGAGATCCACATTGGTCAGTGTGTACATAATAAGAGAACATGACATATACACCTCTTAATGGGATATCTGTAGCAAATTCCCTCTTGCCAAGCCTGAGAGATCATAGTAGAAGAGAAGCTGGAAAAATATTAAGAGCCAAAATAGTGGATGTTACAGGAAACAGAAAACAATATTAGAAGACTTGACAAGGCGGAAACACACATGAACTCAGAGGAATGTGACTGCATGGCCAAAACTTTAACATGATCAAGACAGCAAAATTACCAGCATGGATAGGGGAGGGGCTTACGGATTCCTACCCTAGTTTATTGACTATTGGCAATTGATAGATAATAGAGAAGGGAGATTTGATTTTCCTCAGGAAAGTAAGCCCTAAGAGGCTTCTCATGTTTCAGTAGATGTTACTAATTGCATGCACATACTAGAAGCATTAGCTTATCTCAGTGGATGGTTTTAGAGTGAGAGCAAGACTTTGAAGCAAAACATGGTTAGGTGACTATGGAGAAGTTGGAAGGGAGACAGAGGAGAGTGGATTTGATCAGTATGCATGCAGGACATTATCAAACAATTGAAAGAACTGAGCAAGAACACCACTTAACTGAACTTCTGTCCTTCAGTCTTGAACTGCACATGACATATGTGGCCTCTAATGTGAAATGCAGTAGTTCACTGTTACAGTTGTTAAGCCACTAAAATGATTTTATCTGCTCTTATAAAAGTTTATAAAGCTGGTTCTGCATAACATGCCTTGATTACCAAACCATAAAGTAAAGCAAGGAGACTATTATTTCTTTTTTCATTGATGTTTGTGGGACAGGGAAAAAGAAAAAAAACTATTCATAGAGGTCTAGATTTGACTTGCAAATCACAAGTAATTATAATAATTGACATGTAAATTACAGCAAAATATAGTATCCCATCTAAAAATTTAGTTCTGATGACAATGACCATAGATTTTTTTTTATACTTTTTTATTAAAAATTTCCACCTCCTCCAATTTCCCTCCCA
>LOEQ01004298.1:198927-231325 GCA_001685075.1 Bramus lutescens
TAAAAAACACTTATGAGTGAGTACATATGATAATTGTCTTTCTGGGTCTGGGTTGCCTAACTAAAATGATGTTTTTCTAGTTTATCCATTTGTCTGCACAATTCAAGATGTTGTTATTTTTTTCTCTTTGTAGTACTCCATTGTGTAAATGTACCACATTTTCCTTATCCATTCTTCTGTTGAAAGGAATTTAGGCTGTTTCCAGTTTCTGGCCATGACAAACAAAGCTGTGATGAACATAGTTGAGCACATGTTCTTGTGGCGTGACTGAGAATCCTTTGGATATATACCTCAAAGTGGTATTACTGTGTCTTGTGGAGTATTCTTTCCTAATTTTCTGAGAAATCCCCACACTGACATCCAACGGGGCTGTACCAGCTTGCATTACCACCAGCAATGAGGGAGTGTTCCCTTTACCCTACAACCTTTCCAGCATAAGTTGTCATCAGTGTTATTGATCTTGGCCATTCTTACAGGTGAAAGATGGACTCTCAGAGTTGTTTTGATTGGAATTTCTCTGATGACTAAGGATGTTGAACATTTCCTTAAGGATATTTCAGACATTTTTGATTCCTCTGTTGGGAGTTCTCTGTTTAAGTCTGTACTCCATTTTTATTGGATTATTTGTTCTTTTGATGACCAATTTCTTGAGTTCTTTGTATATTTNATGTTGAGGTCTTTGATCCATTTGGACTTGAGTTTTGTGCATGGTGATAGATATGGGTCTATTTTCATTCTTCTACATGTTGATAGCCAGTTGTGCCAGCACCATTTGTTAAATATGCTTTCATTTTTTCATTTGATATTTTTTTGTTTCTTTGTCAAAAATTAGGTGTTCGAAGGTTGTATGGGTCCTATCTGTTTTTATGACAATATCAGGCTGTTTTCAAACTGTATCTTTTTAGTAGAGTTTGAAGTCAGGGAATTTGATGCACCCAAAAGATCTTTTATTGTACCGGATTGTTTGGGCTATCCTGGGTTTTTGCTTTTCCATATGAAGTTGAGTACCATTCTTTCAAGGTCCTTGAAGAATTTTGCTGGGATTTTGATAGGCATTGCATTGAATCTGAAGATTGCTTTTGGTAAGATTGCCATTTTTACTATATTAATTCTACCTACCCAAGAGCATGGGAGAACTTTCCACTTTCTGGTGTCTTTTTCAATTTCTTTCTTCAAAGATTTAAAGTTCTNGGTAAGATTGCCATTTTTACTATATTAATTCTACCTACCCAAGAGCATGGGAGAACTTTCCACTTTCTGGTGTCTTTTTCAATTTCTTTCTTCAAAGATTTAAAGTTCTTGTCAAACAAGTCTTCCACCTGTTTTGTTAGAGTTACTCTGAGATATTTTTTGCTCTTTTGTGGCTATTGTGAATGGTAATGTTTTTGATTTCTTTCTAAGTCCTTTAATTATCTGAGTACAGGAAGGCTACTGATTTTTTGAGTTAATCTTGTATCCTGTTACAGTGCTGAAAATGTTTATGAGTTGTAGAAGTTCCTTGGTAGAATTTTTGGGGTTGCTTATGTAAACTATCACACCATCAGCAAATAGTGAGAGTTTAACTTCTTTTCTGATTTTTATCCCCTTTATCTCCTTTTGATGTCTTATTGCTCTAGCTAAGACCTCAAGAACTATATTGACTAGATATGGATATCTCCTCTGCATACAATTTATGGTTGTGGGATTCCCAACAGTGGGAGTGGAGGTTATCTTCTACTCTTTCCCCTGCTTTTAAGACCCCTTTCCTGACACTTGGTTACCACATACAATCAAGAGATGAGGGTTTGTGTCCATGTCTTATTGTAACTTGTTAGGTTGTGTTTGGTGGTTTTTCCAGGGAGGTTTTCTTTTTTTTTTTTTAAATTGTTTTTTGAAACAGAGGAAGAATTGATCCCTGGTATAACTGCCTTCAGATGCTTAAACTCTAAACATTTCTTGATTTCTTGTATATCACTTTATTTCTATGGGATCTGTCCATCAGTTACAGAAATTATCTGAATGCCATGTAATACCATCATAGGCCCAGTGCTGCATTACCCAGTATTCAATGAATACTACTTTAGTTTAATCAGGGTAGTTATCCCTGAATTCCTAACTTTTGATGTTCTCCTTTTTATAAATTGTTCTCTGAAATTCAAATCCTCTTTATCTTTAATTGTTATTATATACACACATATATATACATATATATATACGCATATATATNACACAAATCAATTAACTAACAAGAACAGCCTACTGTGGCTGAAGTCTGCACAGTTCTAGGGTTAATAACTGAGTATTGGATGACTTGTTAGATGGTATTCACAAGGAATGATTGATTCTCCCTCCCTCAGAAGCCATTAATTTCCTATAGTTCTCCATCTAGAGATGGAATCTTGTGAGCTTTTCCCCAATCCACACTGGCGTGTTCACTCATGGTGTTATTTTTTAGGACTTGAATAAGCAATCACATGGTTGAGTATTCATAAATGTAGCATTCCTGTTGCTTCTAAAAGGCACAGTTTCATAACAGGTGCCTTGACCTCTGGCTCTCAGACCATCATGTCCCCTCTTTAGTGATTTTCCCAAAGTCTTAAGTATAGACATTTCATTTTTGATTTCTCAAGTGGACACAAGGTACCTCTGATCAGGTGTTCTCTGTATTCTGACAAGTTATGGAGTCTTTGATGCTCTGCACCTGCAGCCAAAAGCAGCTTTGATAAGGGTTAAGGGCTACACTTATCTGATTGTGAAGGTAACTACTTAACAATGCATTTAGGAAGTAGAAACTGCCAGTAGGGAAGTCTTAGGCTTCGAAACCCTGATCAGTCCTCTGTTGCTTGCGATGTTTAAAGTATTAAGCAAAAATTATATCTTTTTGAGCAGACCTGAATACTAGTAAGAAAGTTGTTGGTTACAACCCCGATTATAACTGCCAGTATTGTACCTTTACGAATATCTTGATTTGCTGTTCAGTATTAAAGTCCATAAGCATCACAGCTGGGTCCACCACTGACTGATTTCTTTTTGCCCTCGTTAGCTTGCTTAGCACCTTCAGGGCTATGCCAATGAGTTTGTTTGTAGTTAGGATGGTTTTAATTGAGATCAAACTCTATTTACCCAAATTTTGGGCCAAAGCAATGTCTATTCTTGGACCTCCCTTCAAGTTCTGAAGGAAAACCAAAGTTCAAGGCAATGACCAATATTATTTGGAGAATTATTTGCACTTTTACGATCCTCTTCCAGTGAGAAGTCGGAAATGTGGATTCTTCTCAGAGATCCATCGAAAGATATGTTTATTGTGCACATCTACTTCACTTCAACAAAAATTCTTGGGTGAATTCCACCTAGGGGAAAAATACTGGACTCGCAGTATTTGCCTATCAGATTCAACCTGGTTCTCTGATCTCTCAGTTCTTTTGTTTCCTCCTTTTAACATCTCCCATGTTCCCCTTTATTACTCTCTTTCAAATTTATTAGATCTTTTCCTTTGGTTTTTGTTACAACACACAAACACACATGTACATATAATATATTTCTAAATTCATAAATACAACATGCTCAGTCTGTTGTAATTTATGTGTTTATGTTTTCAAGAATGGCCATAACCATTTAGTATGCTCTTCCCTGGATCCCTTGTGAGTTTTCCACCTTCCACGGTACATGTCAATTGATGCCATTTTTGCCCTTGAACTTAAGGAACAGAGATCATTGAGGAAGAGGGGCTGAAAAATTGTAAACCCCAGAGACACAGGAAATTTGCTGTGAGATTGCTTTTAATAGAAATGACAGATAAGGTACACCATGAAGTCTCAACAATGTGTTTTTTAATATATCTGTTCTGTCTTTTTTCATATTTATCTGTGATAGAAATAATGGAATACTCATTTAGTAACCTGTAACTTCTTTTTATATGTATTTGCTGAGATTTAAGATTCTGCCAGAGTGTTAGGTCTGTCCATATCTGTGTATGAAATACTACAAAATAATTGGAATAGATATACTAAAAGAGAAAGAAACTTTTTAAAAAGACTTCTATTAATATATCTTCTTTGAAATATTGTTATCTAATTTTTTGTCATTATAGAATGTCATATTCCAAAAAGAATCTAATATTACTTTTGGGGTCCAGCCTTGACAGAATTTGCACATTCCAGGGTAGGAGCATGAAGATTAGAATTATTAAGTAAAAGGAGCAGAGATATAAGAGAAATAAAAGGCAGAAACACAGAACAGCAATGGTAGGTAAATTCAGTGAATACTGAAATCACACATGTTTATTTTCCAACTGCTTGTATACTCCACTCCAAAAGGGGAGGGTAGAGGCAACAGGCTTCATTAACAAGATATAAAGAATATATCAAGCATCGTGCAGAATTTTCTGACTTTTGGTCAAGGTGGAGTGGATCAACCTCTATACTCAAAATAGTAATCAACCATATGCTAGTTCAGAATCTCTTGTTTGTAGTCACACCTGTTGTCAACAACTTTGAGAGAGAAAAATAAGCTCAAACTCTCTGACCTTTAGTCAAGGTTGAATAGGACTCACATTCGTCACTAGCAACATGTCTGGCATATTATTAGTGTAACTACATCACTTTGCATTCAAGTTCTAATCTCATTCTTTCTCCCCAGCAATTCCCCATCAAGTAAAGATGAAGTATCTTAATATACCATATGTAAACTAATATCGCTATAAAATCTGTTAATAGTCTATATTGAACATTAAAAATGGGAAAGGGAAACAAACAAGACCTCCTGAGAATTTTAGGAGGGGAGGAGAAGGGAAGGTTGAAGGGAAGGGGGAGTGGAAAATGGGAGGGAGTACGAGAACATGAGGGAATGGGATGCTTAAGAAGGGGGAAGGACAGTAAGAGGGAGAAAGGAAAGAAATGTCATGATTGAGGGAGCCATTAAAGACTATTGAGAAACAGCACTAGGGAAAAATTCCAGGAATCCTCAAAGATGACCCCAGCTAAGACACTAAGTAAGAGTAGAGATGACATCTAGCTAGACCTTCACCTGTAATCATAGTGATGACTACCTTAATTGTCATCATAGAACCTTCAACCACCAACGGATGGAAGCGTATACAGAGGTGTATAATAAATCACAGGGCCTAACTACCTGAGATCAGCCCAAGAGAGGGAGAAGCAATAATATAAGTAAAGGGATCAAGACCGTGATGGTGATACCCACAGAAACAGCTGAACTAAGCCAATGACAGCTCAATGTCTCTGTACTGATAGTGGGAAAACCTGCATAGGACCAAATTTGGCCCTCTGAATGGTGGGGACATCTGTGAGGCTTGAACAAACTGTGGGGATACTGGCAATGGAAACAGGATTTGTCCCTATTGCTGGAAGTGGTATCTAGGAGCACCTTCTTTGTAGTAGGAGGGAGCAGGATATTGTTCATGCCAGCCACCCAGACTCTGGAAATAGCCACACAGAAACTGTAGTAATTAGATCACTGCTTGGCCTATTAGCTCTAACTTCTTATTAGCCAGCTGTTATGTTTTAATTAAACCCATTTCCATTATTTTTCCATCATTTTATATTTACAACAAGGCTCACGGTCGAACATCAAGGTTTCAACATGTCTGACTCTGGCAGCATCTCCAAATATTTATATCTACTTTACTTTTTATCATAATTAAGGGAAACTATAACTATAAATTCTTCAACTCCATCAAAGACACTATAAGGATATAATATTGCCTAAGTAAACAGGAAGTACTTTTCAAGCAACTTCCAAATCTCTAGAAATGACAGAGACATCTTGCTACCTGGGTAGTCCACAAAGTTGTTTATACCATTGGGGAATCCATCTTCAGCCTACAGGCCCATAGTGTCTAGCAGAGTTTTCCATGAAGCAGGAATTTTCAAAGACAGTTCTGCCTATATTGGCAGTTTATTAGTAACTTTCCTTTGTGATCTGGTGAATATCTAGCAGAGTCTCACTTTTAGGCAAGTTCAGCAGCAATTTTTCTGTGGGTCATGCATGTCCAGTTCATACAGCATAACATCAAAGTAGTCCAGGCAAGAGCAGTTTCTTGCCTAAATGGCTAACCAACTCCATAAAGAGCCTCTTCAATGCCCATCTTCCTCCTGGAGTTATTGATGCTGCCAAGAGCAGATGTGTCTCATTGTCATGAGAAGTCCTACATTCTTAAACATTTTAAATGCCATAATCTGTAGCCTTCGAAAGGTTAGAAGAACACCCATCTATCTGAAATATATCTCTGTAATCTAGAAAAACCTAACAGGTCTACAAGGTTGAATATTATAGATAATTGTCTATTAACCTATAATTCTTAATTACACATTACATATTTTTAAATGAGCTGGGGAAACACAGTACCTTTATCAAGATTAAAAATAAACATATGAAAAATAACCTTAAATTTGTTTCAATAGAGCAAGATCCATAACAAGGCAATGCAGCTGCCGCCAGAAACAGACATGCTGAAACCTTGCTGTTAGGCCACGACCCTTGTGGTAAAACATAAAATAATGGAGATGGGTTAATTATAGGTGTAAGAGCTAGCTAGCAATATGCTTAAGTAATTGGCCAAGCAGTAATTTAAATAATACAGTTTCTGTGTGGTTATTTCAGGAGTCTGGGCAGCCAGGAAACAAACAAGTGGCCTCCGTATTACAATTCTTTTTGGAGGGATACCTTTCTCAGCCTAGAAATGGAGGGAGAGCCTTTGCCTTGCCTTGAAGTGAAGTGTCAGACTTTGTTAACTCTCCAAGGGAAGCTTTACCCTTTCTGAGGAGTGGATAGGGAGGTGGTGTCTGGTGAAGGTGGAGGAAGTGGGGGGAGGACAAAGAGTGTGAAAGGAGATAGCTATGTGAAATGAGAAGAGATTGTATTTAAAATTCTTAATAAAAAAGGTTCATAGGTAATAGAAATATATGACTAATATTCCAAAACATCCTTCGGGATTTAACAAAACATCCATTTAAACAGTCTATATAATTTATGTATGCATCCATAAGGTTTTAGTTAATTTTTTTATTTTATTTTATGTATATGGGTGGTTTGTCTGCACATCTATATCTCTGTACTACATTCATATCTGATGACCATAGAGGCCAATATTGAACGTTTAATGCCTTAAAACTGAAGATACAGACAGTAGCTATCATGTGAGCATTGAAAATTAAATCTTTCTCTTGAAAAAACCAGCCAGTGATCTATACTGCTAACATCTTTTCAGTCCCAAAACATTATTTATGTTTATTTCTATATTAGCTATTAAAGTCACTTTCAGCATGTACTTTTTAAAACTAGAATTTTCCCAGGACAATTCTTCTGCTTTCCTAAAGCATGTAATTTTTGGCAATAAAAGTGTGGATGATCACAGTATGCAGTCTAAAATGAACTTGGTACTCAGAATCCTTTTAACAAGTACAGATTGCAGTTCCAAAATGCATTACCAAACCTACCACTTTTTTGTGATAGAAGATTATTTGAAATTTTAAGTAATTATTTTTCTTCCAAGGTCCTTTATGTATTATTTTAAAATATGGTGCATAATTATTATTGATCTTCACAAATTAAATAAATTGTTTAAATTTTCAATTAAAACTGAAATCAGGGTACTCATATGATACACAGAGCAGATATGGCATCTTCCATTTACAAATGAGGATGAGATATGTAGCTTAGTAGAAAAGGACTTCCACAGCATATACAGACTGGATTCAATCTCCGGGGCCACAAAAATAAGTAAGAAGCTAAAAACTACCTTAGGTCTTTCCAATGCATTACTTTCCATTACATTACTTTGGAAAGTTAAAAAAAATGTGTGTGCTTTAACTTTCAAGTTTTTGTTCGAGTATTATTGATTTCCTAATAACATTCTGTCTGTCAGCTGTCAGCGTTCATCATCTACTAGTGCAAATCTATTATTTTTTAAGCAAGCCTGGAATTCATGATTTCTTTCTTTAGGGTAAGTTTGTTACACCTTACATTTAAAGTATCTTCAAATTTGGATGATACATTTAAAAAATAAGTGAAACACTCTCAAATATAAAAGACAAAAAATGATTGGTTTAACACACACTTTTATGAGTTAGTTTTGTTTAACTCAATCATTTCAGCTACATTCAATCATTTATATGTTGTTAATAACTTTTGCGCTTTCTTGACACTGTCATATAGTTTCAATAGAGGTTCTAAGTTGAAAAGCTGAGAATATTTAGTATTTTACAAGCACAAGTTTCAAATCATACCACTAATTAAGACATAAAGTACTGAACTTGTAATCTAAGAAAAGAAATGAGTGTTATTCAGATGCAAAAGCAATCCTTGCATGCTAAACATCAAAAGTCACTCTCTGTTAAATTGACTCAATAAATTATCTAATAATATAACTATTAAAGAAAATGCATTAATAAATACAGTAAAAATTGTAATAACGATGCCTCTGAGTATACACAATTTAAGAGATGACTCCAAATGTGTGTGTATGAGATCACAACTTACTTTTATTTGACTAAGGTAAGTTACTTTTTTATCAACTTCCTTTAACTCATAGCTGTGATGGTGGGAGGTACAGAAGGACTCAACTGTCTTTAAGGGGCTGATTCCTGGGAGATTAATCATGCTCCAGTGCATATACGGGCAGTACAAACAGCACTTGGTGTGCTTTTTTTTTTGCGGGAAATTGGACAACGTTTTGTACTGGATCAAGGAGGAATGGGAAATGACTATGATTGGGGTACATTTTTCAAAATTCCAAAATAATTAATCAAAATATTGTGTTGGCTAATAAAGAAAAGAAGCAAAATTGGAGCTCAACTCCTTTCAAAAATCTGACATTAAAGGCATTGATCCTAGCCATCAGTCAACTTCTGTCTCTTCCTGTGGAAAATGCTTCATTACTAAAGACATTCTGCTAATTTTAGGACAACTTGTTAGAGATTTTCAGAAAAGACAAGCCATATATAATCATTCCCATAATATAATCTCAACAATTTTTCATATGAAAAGCAAAAGAAGGTAACATAGAAAAAATACTTATTTCTGTTTGCAAAAAATACATGGTTGGATTATGTCATGATCCAATAATATTTAACCATTTATAAAATTAGAAAATAAATAAGAGAACTAAAAATCAAGTACTTGAACTTTTGACCTTACAAAAATAAAGAAATAATTCTAATGAAATTATGGTGTATAAAGAGAATATTTCAATGTTTAGTTTTTCACTTATTAAGGACAATGCACTATTTCCAATAAAACTTTGTTGACTATCTAATTGAAAATTCGTCAAGGCAACTAAGATGGGCAGCATGCAAAGGCACATGTAGACAAGTTTGAGGAGCTGAGCTAAGTCCTGAAGATTCATATTGTGAAAGGAAATAAACAAGTGAAACAACTCCTTTAAGTAATCTTCTCACCTCTATTTAAATGCTGCTACATAAACACAACTTCACATAGAGAGTAATAAAATGCCTAACTTTAATTTAATCAACAAATATAACATTATTAATAGAGAAGTCTAGCTGGTGCCTACATAGAACTTTCCAACCAATGCTCATGAACCAATGCTTATGGGCCTGGAAGATATGCTACAATTACCAAAGAAGAAATATAAACACCAGCCCAGCTACAACCTTTATATCTACATGATGGTTTGCCTGCAAGCCATGCTGGAGCGTGAGTTTCACAAAGATTGTGGGAGTAGTCAACCAATAACTTTAATATTATAAGTACCACTCTATGAGATGAAACCCATCCTTGATAAGGCTTGGTGTCCAAGAATCCACGAGTAGATAGATCGGGGAACTCGGGGACACTAAGTACTCCTGGTCTGTTAAAAGAACACAGTAACGAAATGATTGCTAGGGACATCATGCTTTACATGTACAACAGTGTCTTGCTCAGTTCCCATCACATAAACTTCTTCCTTCAGCAATGGAAAAGAAATACAGACATCACAGTTCCAGATCCTGATTCATGACAGATCAGTGCAGCGGTACATGCAGTAAATAGATGCTCACATTAGTTATTTTTATTTTCTATTATAATTAGGGAAAAGTAATAATTACTTTATAAGATTTGTTTTAGACAAAATAAAAACAAAATATTATGTAAGAATTCTTGGGAAATTAAGACTCATTATTATGTACTGGATGGATATTGGTTTAATGGTAGAGAAATCAATAGCTATGCCTTACTAAAATTAGATCTTGGATGCATTCTTAATGATACACTGGATATTCGATTTTTCTAACAGCACATGGGTCTTTAATAAGATAATTAGGCTGAGAACTCCTTTAGGAAAATGTGTAATGAGAAATAAATTGGTGATAACTGCCAAAAACAAAGCTGTGTCACATCAAAGCAAAAGATTTGGATCCTAATGGGCAAGCTAATCTTAGCTGATAGGATTTCAACTTTTTTACAGGTTTCAGATGAGACTTAAATTTTTACATTTGTGTATATTTGCTTCACACTTATGGATGTGTAGTTTTTTCTGTTGCCTCTAGAATAATGATGTGGTTTTCCTAAATATTTATGTAAGTCATTCTAACACTTGAGGCATAGTTTTATGTGGTCTACTGGTTATTTAGAATATCATTAAAGCTAGACATAGACCCAAGAGTAAAAGGTTGATTCATTTTAACACAATCTGTGTTTGTGTTGACACTGAAATGTGAAATGTAGCAGAATCTACACATAATGCTGATCAAAAGTCCTGCAGTGTTGGCTTCTGATCACTAGTCTGCCATCTTGGATTTAGCTGTCTTTTACTCTTATTAACTTTTCTCTACCACAATTCTTCACATGTATGTGATGCATTCTAAATATCCTCCAGTTCCTTCCTTCTTATCACTCTGCCACACTGGTCAGCTTCTACTACTTGCTACATGTTCCTTTCCTGGGTTTATATTTTTCATTTTGCTTTGTGATAACTGTTGCAGTAAGAAAAAACTAAGAAGTTTCTTCCTCCTTCTAATGAAGACATTCACGTATTTTGAATCATGTGTTTGAACTATGCTAGCTCTTTTTGATATTTTATAATTGTTAAAGGAATAAGAAAAATGGGAGGCAGACCTTTAAATACAACTTTTAAAAAATATTATTAAATCATTTATACTTTTCATTTCTCCCTTTAATCTGTCACAAACCCAATTCTCCCTCTCTCCCAAAATCATAGCATCTTCATTACCCACTGTTTTTATGTATGAATATAAATGATTAAACATATTTACAACTGACTGAGTTACTACTTCAGTGTAGCCTGTGCATATACACTCTAGGGATGACCATTTGGTATTGGATAGCCAATCATGATGGTCATCTTAAGGGAAGATTAATTTTCATTTTTTCTGATGTTGCTCATTGCTTTTAGCTATTCAGGTAGGTGTGGGCCCTGTGTAATTTATTCTATCTACTGTCAACTGTTGTTAAGACTATTCACTTCTTGTTTGGGCAAAATTGTTGTTGATATTTCATGGGTGAAGCTTCCCTGTTATAGCTGGGAGGCACATCTCACAGCAGATTTCCCACCCTTCTATCATTTATCACAAGAAACAATATTAGAAAATCCCAAAATGCCTTTTCCTTTGAAACAACTCAAAAATGGATATAGAGTGTAGGCTCTGATTGAATCAATCATATCTGGCATTTCATAGATTGTTAATGAAGCACTAGTAGAAAGGGTAGACAGAAAGTGTGTATAGTATTTCAGAAATGCTAGCTCCTTTATGAATACTCAATCTACATTAAAGGTAAAACTCATGAATATAAACTTCTAGCACTCATACTAGTACTTTAAAAGTAATCACTGAAAGGAATATTATTTCCCCTGATTGTTCCATCACTAAATAATGTACAACATATATGGAATCTCTGTAAGAATACTCCAGTAGATGGTATTCTGCTTTTAAATGAAGTGCTTCTTTTAGTCATAAGTAAGTGGTATACATGCCTTTATGTATGAATTTTGCAAAGCAGCAAAAATTGTATTACATCACTTTTAATTCAACTGGCTGCAGCATTTATTAATGTTTATCATCAATACTAATACTTCATGCACATTAATTCAGCTGTCATAGCATTGTCAGAAATCTATCAGGTCTTTCATAATGATGAATTTACATTCATTTCTAAGTAATATCTATAATGAACCAGACTAGTTTATGAAATTAAACTGTGAAATCATTTTCCAAATACCATGTAAAGAATTAGAGGTTCAACATTCATTTATAAAACACGGTATAAAAATTGTTATTGATTACATTTCTTTGCTCTCTGTCAGGTTACATCAAGTTTTAATTTCTATTTAAAAAATATATTGTTTGGGTTTCAAAATAAAGCATTCAAAATAATCCGTATTCTGTAACTGAGAAATCTGAGATATAATTTAAAGTTTGAAGACATTGACATTTTATAACAACAAATCCTTCCTTACATAAAATTGTGTCTTGTATCACATATATCAATCTATCTCTATATATACATGTATATATATATATATATTAAAGTGTCCTAGTTGAACATTAGTTTTAATTTGTTGGCTGATACTTTACTGAGTACCCCAAGCTAGCCTCAGACTTGTTATTTAAACCTAAACTGTTCTGCTGATATCATGCACTGCTTTAGTCTTAGTGACTTCCACTAGAGAATCTTCAGGAATCTCCTACATAGGAACCCAGCTGGAGCTGTTTTTGTTATACAAAGAAAAATTGTTAACAATCTCAAATTTACAATATGCAAAATTAAGTCTTGCAACTAGTCCTGAAATTTCATAGTCAATGCCTATCAACTTCTAAGGTTTAACACTATCACGAGTTCCCTCCACTAATTCTTTAATAGGAGCATTTCTTCTTCTATGGTACCAAAATTGATATTTTCAAAGTGATACTTTAAAAATATTTATAGTATGTGTCTAATAAAACATAGATCTGTGAGTAGGTGATAAACAGGAACTCGATACCTTCAAAATTTCTCCGTAATCTTTAAAAGTTCTCTAAACTTAAAAATTTACTTATTAAGAATGCAGCTCTCTAGGCTCTGTAGATATTTTCTAAGTCGTGATTTCTAACTGAAGCATGAGTGAGAGAAACTTTCCTGTTCCAAATGTCGTATTTGGTTCTTCTATTTCATAGAGATCCGACAAAATACAAGAGTAGGTATTTACCTTTATTCTTCAGTATTTCCCCTTTAGCTCATCAGTCTACCTTCTAAGAGAATCTATGATTGAAGATTCATTAGCAGTCATTCTCTAAGACTCACACCTTGTGAGCTTCTGTTGACAACAGCTTCCCAGACATGAAGATTACAACTGAAGGTCATCATATGTACGACAAGCTAACAAGTGAACCTCCTGGGGTCAGCAGCTCACACAAGAACCAAGCTTGTTTCGTATGTTCAGCTCCAAGCTCTGAACTAGGAACAGAAGTTACCCTTGTGACCTTTGCTTACCCTATAAAATGATTGCCACTCCCCTAGAGCCTTCATCCAGCAACTGACAGAACCAGATGCAGAGATCCACAACCAAGCACCAGAACAAACTCTGGTTATCCAATTGAAGGGAGGGAGCAGGGATTATACGAGCAAGGAAGGTCAAGATCATGATGGAGAAATCTACAGAGACAACTGAACCAAGCTCGGAGAATCTCAAGAACTCTAGACTGACAGCTGTTGAGCCTCCACTGGACTGTACAAGGTCCTCCATATGTGGGAGACAGAGGTGAAGCTTGGACTATCTGTAAAATACCTGGCAGTAGGACCAGCATCTACCCCTGGTTCATGAGCTAGGTTATTGGAGTCCGTTGCCTATGGTGGGATGTCATGTTCTGCCTTAATGCAGGGTAGGGGTCGAGGGGACTTGGTCCTGCCCCAACTTAATGTGCCAGACTTTGCTGACTTCTCATCAGATCCCTTACCAGTTGGGAGGAATGGATGGGGTTGGGCTGCTTGGAAGCCAGGGTGGGGGGAGGTAGGGGTGAGGTGGGAAAACTGTGAATGGAATGTAAAATAATATTTGAAAAACTAAAGTAAAATAAAAGAAGAAAAAGTGATTGTCACTCTTGTGCTTCATAGTCAATATGGCCACACGAAGGAGAAAGAGGAACAGATCTAGAAAACATATAGAATAATTTAAACATTCTAAAAAATAGGTAATAGATTAACCTAGTACATGAGTACTTAATGTTTCCATTCCCTTCAAAAATCATACACATCGTTAGATTTATTTTATGTCTTTATGTTTTTATAAAATTTACTTCTAAAAATGCTTTGCACAATCCATAAATAAGTAATTAGCTATTTAAAAATACCAACTAATAAACTGCAGTAAAATTGCTGAATCATCCCACTTGCATGAAATTTATTTTCTTATTAGCTTTTCATGAATGATTTGAAGGAAGTCTTCCAAGCTGTTTTGAGATAATGGCTGAGTTTTTAAAAATGTTATTTTCCCATTTCTTCCTCACAAAGCCACTAAATAAATTATTATTGTTATGCGGTAGAAACTGTGCCGCCTAAGGCACTCCACTCTCTAGTTCTGTTTTTTCAAAAGCATTTCCATACTGATTAATTTCGAAGTGTCATTCAAATATCATGAATAATTACAAGAGGTTATATTTCTAACAAGTTTTTCAACTTGATCTTTAGCTCTTCTTCATTCTGAGATTTAATTTTAACTAATAAAAAGGAAATATCAGTGGGTGCCTATGAGGAACAGAAACTGAAATATGAAAACAACCTACCATCACTGCATTCCCTTCCTCCCATGAAGGAGAGTCAGATCAGGCATCCTGGCCTTGTGCAGCTCCTGCTTAGTGCAGATGAAGGCAGAAGCAGGAGGCATTGTGGAAGGCTGCTTAAAAATGAATGTGCTGAAGATTTTCTGATTCTCATTCATTATCCACTGAGCTGTTCTCAATGGATTTCACAAACTGAAGCAAACCTAATTACTTCAGGCCAGACTGTCTGGAAAACAATGGCACAGTGATTTAGTGAAAAGCTTTCATGCTGTGCTGGCTTTGTGAAATGGTGCAGATTTTTTAAGTTAAATATCACACCTATTTTGACGGTTAAACTTTTCAATTGGAACTAAAGCACCATCACTTATTTTTAAAAATCCATGCCAAATAATGAAGACCTTTTGGACATGATTCCAGCAATATTTGTTTGGTTTCTCCTAATGTTATTTGAATGGACATGATGTGGCTTTTATTCATTATAGAATTTTTCAAATTTAATTCGAATACAATTTTGTTGTTTTTCTTCTTTGTCTCTTCCCTTCAACCCCTTCCATGACTGTCATCTCTCTCACATTCACTATTTCCTCTTCTTCACCCATTAGTGCTAGCATATGCATACATATATATATNTGCCTGTATGTAAATATTTCATATCAGATATGTTCTACTAACTCTTCTTTCTCAAGATACACCTCACATAGCCCTCTATTCTCCCCTATTATACAGGAATTCCAAGTTAAAGACGCTGATCTAAAGATTCAAAACTAGAATTTACCCATAAGAGAGAAAAGGTGGCATTTGTTTTTCTGGATCTGGGTTACCTCACTTGCTATAACGTTTCCAGTTCTGACAATTTACCTGAAAAATTCAGAATTCCATCTTTTTATTACGACTGAATAATATCCCATTATGTATATGTACCACATTTTTATTATCTGCTTCTTCCCTGATGCACTGCTAGGCTGATTCAATTCCCTAGCTATTGTGAAAAGAGCAGCTAACTTCAGGGTTAGCATCTATAGAGCAAAAAAAGGTCATTCATTTATGACCTGCAAGAAAAGGGGATGCTACAGCCAGGACATTCAACAATGTGGCTACATAAACAAGATCTGAACAATTTCAGTACGAGTTGACACCTCAGTGTGGATTGGGGAAATCTCAAGAACCCTAATATTAGTTGAAAAGTTGTAGGCAATTGACAACTGCTGAGGAGAGAATTAGTTTTCACCAGGAATGAGTGCTCTGAATGGTTATCCAATACCTAGTGGCCAATCCTAGAAACACTACATTAAACAGGTATGTAAAACTTTCCTTGATGATGGTCTACCATAGAAACTACTTGCAAATTCTACTACATGGTAAAAATAAGCGTATCACTCAGTAACACCTCGGGTACTAAAATTAACATATTACATTATAGTAGCAAGCATTATTTATATCAAGATTACTTTAGATCCAATTTATATTGGAGTGGATACTTGAACTGAATTACAAGTGTACCAATGGACATGATAACTTGAATTGGTAAGGCTGAGCGTGCTAGCTAACAAGACCTCAACCCTAGACAGAAAAAAAAAATAGGTGCAAAAAATAAAGAATCCTGGAGAAATAGTCTTCTACAAGGTAAAGCACAAAAACTGATTATAAAATACCAAATGAGCAGTAAGTAGGTTGTATTTATGTATTTAGTAGTAGTAGTAGTAGTAGTGTGTGTGAATAGATGAGAGACAGAGAGAGAGAGAGAGCCTCTCTCTCTCTCTCTCTCTCTCTCTCTCGGAGAGAGAGAGAGAGGAGAGAGAGAACACAACTAATGAAAATAGGACATGAATTTGAGATCCAGGGGAAACATATGGAGTTTGAAGAAAGAAAGAGAGGGGTCAATGATGTAATTATGTTATGATATCTAACCATAAAAACTTAAAAACAAAGTAAAGCTAATATGCAGAATGACCCAAGCCATCTGAAAAATGTTTCTAATGCTTCCAGGAAAATCTGAAGCTTTCCCCAAGAGTAATTATGATTTGTTTCCTTTCTAGTATATGTGTTAAAAATCCATTTCCAAAGCTTAAATTTTCATTCAAGAGTGAACATTTGTGTGCTTTCAGTAGTAGACAAAATGTTTTAGAGTAGCTCCCAATGTGAGTTGCTGCTTGTAGTGAAACTACCACATAGGCTGAAAATATTCCATTGTCCGGATGAAATTCATCAGCTTTTCAACCCCTGCATGATCATAACTTCTATCGTTCCAACTGAAATGCTTTGATGATCAAAAGATTCTGCATATTTTCAAAAGACTTAACAGTTTCCACAGCATTTTTCCAGAAGTATTTTATACATACAAAATCATGTGAACAAAATGGCCATCACCCTCTTCCTCTTTTGACACTTTGCCTTCTCCAGATTTGTTTTATTTTCTCTTAAAATTGCTTCAGTTTCCTTAATGATTTTCCATGCCTAACACGACATAGCAATCAGATGCAATTGATTGTTGGTCTTTGGAGGAGAAGAAAGTTCTCAACAAATAAACAGAAGAATAATTTTTCATTAACTCAAAATAGTCAAAGAAAAGAACCTGAGTTATATATTTCTGCCTACAGAGGTGAATATTAGTGTGAGAAATGTAGGGCCGTGGAGCGTTCTCATTCCCTAAACTGCCTGCTATGTACATGAAGACTGAAGTTTGATTTCTCAGCACCCACATAAAAATCTGGGTGTGGTGTCATGTGTTTTTACTAGTGCACAGCTAGGACAAAGGCAAGCAGAACCTCCTAGGTCACAAATCAGCCTGTCTTATCATTCAATGCGCATCAGGCTCATTGAGAGAACTTGTCTCCAAAAGGAAGATGGAACATGCTAGAAGACGTGAAAATAGAGCTCTCTGGCCTACACCCACATGCACATACATACTACACTCAAAACAAATTAAAAATAAGAATCATCCTTATGAATAGTGCTAACATTTTGGATTTTTGTGTGTGTGCTGAAAAATGTTAGGACTAGCCTTTTAGAATCTTGTCTTCTAAATAGATATAGTTCTGTTGCTTAAAATTTACAGCCTCAGTAAATCTAAAGTTTGGCTGGGCGGTGGTGGTGCACGCCTTTTATCCCAGCACTAGGGAGGCAAAGTAAGGCAGATCTCTGTGAGTTAGAGGCCAGCCTGATCTACAGAGTGAGTTCCAGGACTGGCTCCAAAGCTACAGACAAATCCTGTCTCAAGCATACAAACAACAAAAACAACCAAAAAAACTAAAGCAGAACTTCCAAGAAGAGCTGACACCTATACTCCTTATTGTGTTTCACAGAACAGAATCAGAAGAGTTATTGCCAAACTCTTTATGAAGCTACAGTCACCCTGATTCCAAAACCTAACAAAGACCCAACCAAGAAAGAGAATTACAAACCAATCTCACTCATGAACATCGATGCAAAAATTCTCAATAAAATACTGGCAAACANATGATAAAGGTTTTGGAGAGGTTAGGTATACAAGGATCATACCTAAATATAATATTTTCAAAAGGTTTTAAATTGTTTTGTAGCCATTTTATCAGATGTCTCAGCTAAATTTTCCTTATATAAAACAAACTAAAAGATGAAAAAAGCCTATCCAAAATGATTTAAGAACACTTTGTTTGAATGCTTAATAAATAGGAACAAAATATGTTTGTTACATACTTTTCTCATTTGTTTTATAAATTTCTTTTCTACTCATGATTTACCAAAGATATTTTGACCTTTCTCTTATGAAATTTGTGGTGTTTCTCTGCACTATTTATTTTTTCTAAAATACAAAGTTTCCCTGGTGAGTGCCAAAGTCAAATGCCGACTATCACTCAACACTGAGAATCATTAGAAAGAGACCTGTGCCCTGCTTCTACCAATCTCAGGGCCAAGAACAAGTGTGACACATATTCACCATTCATTAAGCACTATTTGACTTCAAGAGTATGTTTAAAATGCAGAGAATGGTAGAGTGATTATTTTTTTTTAATTTTTCCTCAGAAAGACACAATTTTTACACTTGCTAGCATTGTAATATTTTACAACTTAAGATCGTTAGACATTGCTTTTCTCAGTCTCAGAATATTCGTGAACATCTGTGAGTTGCTGCAATATTTATAGGCATATTTTAAACCCCAGCACAGTGCCTGCAATGCGGAAGCTGCTTCATGCAGTGATTGAGCATACAAAGAGGAAGAAGTGCATGAATGTTTGCGTTGATTAAAGGACTTTTTGCTGCTGAGTGTATCAACACATTTTATAGGTGTAATTTATTAAACAGAACTTGATGAACTAAAAATATTATTCAATTAAAATTACTTTATTTTCCTTTGACTGGAAGACTATTGAGAGATACATTTCAACACAATATTTTCTGAGGAATCTCTTGAAATTAATCCATTTAAATCCTCAATATCGAAAATTAACAAATCTCATTTGGACTATTCTCATGAATGAGTGTTTCTGCATTTAGTTCATGATGTTATCAAATTATAAACAAATCCCTTAAATCACCATATTATTTTTTTTACCATGCCCCTCACTTCTAGTAATTAGTGGGACTGATTCTTGGCTTACAGCAGCCAGTTCAAAGGAATCTCTACAATTCTGTACATGCTGCAGACTTCTAGATTTATGTGAGAAATGACCTCAATTGCTTATACTGTTCACTTGTTCCAATTTCTTTACGTATCGAAAAAGTACATTAGCCAGAATGTTGCTCCACGTATTAATATTTTCATCATTCAGCTAAATTTTCTCAGTTCTGGCCACTGGAACTCCTCCACTCTTGTATAAAAACTATTTGGATCCAGGCTCAAAATGTACAAATTTTTGCAAATCAGTGACAACCTGTTCTATCCGGAGACTACTATTTTACCTGTTGATAATTTGAGGGCTATTTTGCATAATATATATGTACTTGCAAATTTACTGAGACTGTAAGATTAAAATACTTCGTAACTACTATATTCTAAAATCTGTAATGTTTTCAACAATTTTCACATGCACAACTTTCTAAAACTGCTAAAATGTACACAACATTTTAAATTGATCATTTAATTTACCTATAGTTTTGGATTTAGTTCAACTTATTACATTAGACTTTAAAGCAGCTCTCTAGAAATTACTTATATCATTTTTGTAGAGATTAATGTGCAATTGTCTCACTCCCCAGATTTCCACATAGATTTTATTGTATCATTTGTGAATATATTTTTAAGTTTTTTCTCTCTTATTCTTTTCTGCAAAATCAAGTAATATCTACAATAAAAGCATTTTGTTCTCTTTCCAACTATTCATATTTAGAAAGTAATAAGAATAATAAGACAAAGAAAACAACAAAATTGTTAGTGTCAAATATTTGAATTAGAACTTTATATCAGAGTATAATCAAATACATAATGAGCATATGAATGTATGCTTGCTATTATTAACCATAAAAATGCAAAATAAACCTCAATCTGACACCTCTATACATCCTCACATACCTAAAATTAAAGAGCAA
Organism: Bramus lutescens; assembly: GCA_001685075.1. Classification (NCBI taxonomy): domain Eukaryota; kingdom Metazoa; phylum Chordata; class Mammalia; order Rodentia; family Cricetidae; genus Bramus; species Bramus lutescens. The sequence continues at coordinate 219,148 of LOEQ01004298.1, forward strand.
ATAGAAGTAGAAGTAGTATACTTAATAAATATATTACAGTTTATTTTTGTTTGATCTATTTCAATTGCTGAAATAATGTTACTGAAAGGTTTTCTGTTATAACAACGTGTATATGTAATTGTTTTACTTTACTGTCTTTTACATGTTTTGATGGATTCTAATTCATTTATGGGGGCTTTCATGTACTACTGTAAATATATTGCATCATATGTGTAATTTCCCACATATATTTATGAGATATTAACATTATCCTTCTAGTTTTAGACAGGAATAACTTTGTCATCATGTTGCTCCCATATCTTTCAACTTCTGAGTCTCTGTGTTTTACGTGTCTTTTGTAAGTAGCATTTGAATTTATTTTCCACAAATTCAACCTAGTCTTTCTCTTTCAGTATTTAACCTTTAAATACTCACTCTCCAGTCAATATAAAATTGTACTTCTCAGTCTTCTAAAACCACAGAAACCAACAAACCACAAACCATTGCTCCAGAGATACATTTCAGAAATATCTCTAGCCTAAAATAACCTCATGTCTTAAGTAAAGGTTATGATTCAATCTTTAATGTTTGGCAATGCACTTAGGATTTTCTCCTGTTAAAACTACAGTAAAGTGGAAAAGTGGAGCAAAACTAACTCTATGAGTTTGAACTCATAAAGCTAAAAAGACGGCATTCCATTGTTTGCTTCAACAGAAATATTAATAGACTGAAATCTTGGTGTCAGCAAAACAGAATTGAACTGAAAATCCTGGCACTGTGACAAAGCTTTGCTGATGTGTCACTTGTCTAGTGAGGACAGCCAATCACAACTGTAGTTTATGAAATTACCTTAAAATTAGTGTTTTGTGTTTTCAACTATGGAGTTTACATGGGTCTGTACTGTGGGACAATGGTCTTTTATCCTGTCACTTAAATAATTTTTAATAAAATGCTCATTGGCCAATAGCCAGGCAGGAAGTATGGGCAGGGCAACAGCGACCATGCAGGAAGTAGAGGTGTGGCAATGACAATTATGGGATGAGAAAAGTTTCAGTTTTCAGTCATCATCAAGATACAGAGGAAGCCAGACAAAGAGCAAGCAAGATGAGACTGTCTCACCGAAAAAGGTACCAAGCCATGTGTCTAACACAAACAAGAATAATGGGTTAATATAAGTTATGAGTTAATAAAAAAAAGCCTGAGCTAATGGGCCAATCAATTTATAATTAATGTAGACCTCTGTGTATTTCTTTGTGACTGAATGGCTGCCTGACTGGGCAGGACGGGGTTGGACAGAAAACTCGGTCAACAGGCCTGAGGATTCTCTCTCTCTCTCTCTCTCTCTCTCTCTCTTTGTGTCTGAGAGAGAGAGGGGGAGAGGGAGAGGGAGATATAGAGGGAGAGGGAGAGAGAGAATATATTTCTATAAGAATTCTCATAAAATTTAACTTCTTTCTAGATATGAAATGGTCAGATGGTCAGACTTAACAACAAATGTGCTTTTAGTTTGGTTTAAAAATAATAGTTTTTAAATAACTAAATATATATTAAACATAATTAATTTCCCTACTGTATCTCTTATTTCTGAATTTCTTTTCCCAAACCTTAATCTGATTTCCTAATTTCATTGCATTGTTTATTGCATCATCCTTTGAATCATTGATCATGTTAAAAAAATATTTTCATTCTTTTTTTAATTCACATCATGTAGCTCTAGGCCTTTGCACATATTATTAAGGAGTCAGGTCCTTTTCAGGAGTCATACCACTTACTTCTTGTATTTCTGCATTGTGATTACACATTGTATATCGGATGGGCATTTCTTCTGGATTGAGACCATTTTCTTCTTGAGCACTAATAAGTTTTAATATCCACCTATATACTAACAGGAAAAAATTGACTTCAGAAAGAGAAACAAGTAAAATCATGTCAGATATTTAATGGAGCATAAATAAATAAATAAATAAATAAATAAATAAATAGCAACTACTCTCCAAAAATGGTTTGAAAATAAAAAATTCAGGATTCTTATGTTAGAAGTAGGAATTTAAAGATAATCAATTGTGTTAATTTCAAATAATTAGAAATAAAGGTCCAGAAAAAGAAAAAGGGAGACACTCAAGATTGATGAGTACCCATATATGAGATGAGAGTAAAAGAAATAGTAACCAAGGGACTATAATAATATAAACAATAGAAAATAATATATAATATTTAATAATATATACAAATAAATAGCAAGCAGAACTATTAAAAGAAAATGCTAGTCAACATTTACTCTACACCAAGTCAGATGCTACCTCCCACCCCCTCGTCCTCCATTTCTACTTTTTTGCTAGGGAGTGATTTACAAGACTGTTAATGAGCTGAATTCCCAACAGTGTTTTCTGTATGCACATTTGCCAAAGGAGTATGTGTTGGAACCACCCTTCAACAGCTCCTGCTAGCTGAGCAAATCACTGTTTCACATCAGAGATCCACTCTAGTGTAGCTGTGGGCAGGAAGAATACCAAAGCCCCATGAGCCATCCGTACAGAGAAATCTCTGCTAGCAGTGGGAAAGGCAAGATCAAGCTTGATTTTGCAGTGCCTGCCCTCGTTTATGTTCCTACATGGCTGGTCCCACTCCTCCTCAAGGAGGTAAGGTGGCATTTCACAACTGTAAGCGTTCTGTGATTCCCTGTGAAGTACACCCTGTGCTTCCTAGCATGAATGCTTGTTTCATTGATTAGGATTCAAGTCACAACTGGTTTCTGGATCCATACTGATTTTCAGGCAGTCACTTACTTAGTCCGTGGAAAGGGGAAGGCCACTGGAGTTTAGAGATATAAATTCCTGCTCTCCAGGGCTGAAAAAGTTGCCTGTAAGACAATTATAAGACAATATCCCAGCAGAACACTCTTTGGCAAGGAAAGAAGTTCAGGGTCCTTTCTCCGACGTTGTTTGCTGCGCTTTGCACAGTCTTCTATTTGAAAATGTATTTGTGCATAGTGCCAGATGGTATCCCTGTAGAGCTAACGTTCCTTTTCTCTCCATTCTATGGCTCCTCTGAGAGGGATTTTCCCCTCCACTATTTATTTTGCCTAGTGTCCATGCTACGGTTCCTTGGTATATGTTGCAAATGCCGTTTCTAGAATCTGACGTGTCTACTGTTTGCTGCTGCATTTCAGCTCTTTCTCATGTCAGGAGCCACTCCCTGCACGGCAGTGCTTTAGTCTTCACTTCTTGTATATGAAGCTAATCAAGAGTATGCAAAACTACTAATACAAAATTAAATTTGTACACCTTTCTCCTGTAAATCTACCCGTTATCTTTTTTAATTCTCAGGCTCAGTCACACAACATGAGAAAAGAGATTGGTATTTTTTATTACAATGATCATTTTATAAATTAGGAAGGAGATTATAAACACTTATTTTGTGTAGTACGCAAAGTATCAATATTTCCTTCTGTTTTTATGTATGTTAGGTTTTTGCTATTGTAAAGAGTTACAAAAATTCATGTTACATTTTACATGTTTTCTTATTCAGTTTATAATTATATTTTAATATACTATATTTCAGAGATATAAGATGACCAAGGAGATGTGGAAACCCTCATAAAAGAGAAACTATAACTGGAGATTTGACCCCAAAATTGTAAAGTGTGGTTTAATAAGTGGCCATAACTTTGGTATTGCTGAGTCATAAATGCTGAGAGATAATGCTCTTATACATACTTAAGATTTATCACTCATATTGGTTAAATAAAACTCTAATTGACCAGTAACCAGTTAGGAAGTATAGGTGGGGCAACCAGACTAGGAGAATTCTAGGAAAAAGAAAAGCAAAGAGTCATTCACCTTTCAGACACAGAGAAATCAAGATGAAAATGCCTGACTGAGAAAAGGTACTAAACCACAAGGCTAAACATAGATAAGAATTATGGGTTAACTTAAGTCATAAGAGCTAGTTAATAGTAAACCTGAGTTAACAGGTCAAACAGTTTATAATTACATAATTATATAAGCCTTTGTGTGTTTTTTTGTGACTGAACATCTGCAGGACTGGATGAGACAGAAACTTCCATCTATACATAAAGTTGAGCAAAGAATAGATAGCGAGAAGAAGGTGTGGGTTAGTGCAGTCATTTGAAAGAAAATGGCCCTAGGGGCTCAAAGGAAGTGGCACTATTAGGAGATATGGCCTTCCTGGAGTAGGTGTCACGTTCTTGGAAGAAATATGTCACTGGGGGTGGGCTTCAAGGCCTCAAAAGCTCAAGCCAGGCCTAGTGTGGTGTATGGTCTCTTCCTGGTACCTGAGGATCAAGACGTAGAACTCACAGCCCTTCTCCAGCATCATGTCTGTCTGAATGACACCAGGCTTCCAACCGCAGTAATAATGGAGTAAACCTCTGAACTGTAGGCAAACTAAAATTAAATGATTTCCTTTATAAGAGTTGCCATGATCATGGTGTCTTTTCATAGCAATAAACCTTACCTAAAACAGAAGTTGGTATCCCAAAGAATAGGATATTGCTATGATAGGTCAGATTATGCTTTTGTGTTGGAAGAATGTGGACTTTGGAACTTTGGATTTTAAAAGGAATTGCAGGCTTTGATTCACTTGGATTTTCATTTTGTGCTGGGCAATAGATATGAAAGTATTTGTGTTCTTCTACATGCCAATATCCACTTATACTAGCACAGTTTGTTAAAGATTTTCTCTTTTCTCCATTGTAAAATTTGGTTTCTTTGCAAAAATCAGGTGTCCATAGGTGTGTTGATTTACGACTGGATCTTCAATTTGACTCTTTTAATTCACCTGTCAGTAACATGCTGTTTTTATTACTATAGTTCTGTAGTAGAACTTGAAATCTGGGACAGTGATACCAACAGAAGTTCCTTTATTGTACAGAATTATTTTAGGTATCCTTTTTTGTTATTTCTATGAAGTTGAGCATTGTTCTTTCAAGGTCCATGAAGAATTGTGTTGAAATTTTAATGGAGATTGCACTGAATTTGTGGATTGCTTTTGGTAAGATGGCGATTTTTATTATGTTAATAAGAAGCATGAGCATGGGAGATTTTTTCCATATTCTGAGATCTTCAATTTCTTTCTTCAAAAACTTGAAGTTCCTGTCATATAGGTCTTTCACTTCTTTGTGTAGAGTTACCCCAAGACATTTCATATTATTTGCATCTGTTGTTATGTATGTTATTTCTCTAATTTCTTCCTCAGTTCTTTTATCATTTGTACAAAGGAGGGCTACAAATTTCTTTTTAGCTGATCTTGTATCAAGCCACATTGCTGAATATGTTTATCAGCTGTAGGGGGTCCCTAGTAGAATTTTTGGGTTACTTCTGCAAACTATCATATCATCTGAAATTAGCAAAAGTTTGACTTCTTACTTTCCAGTTCATATTGCCTTGATCTCCTTTTGTTGTCCTATTCCTCTAGCTACAAATTTGAGTACTAATTTAAATAAGTACAGAGAGAATGCAAATACTTGTCTTTTTTCTGATTTTAGTGGAATGGTTTTGAGTTTATCTTCATTGAATTTTATGTTGTCTGTTGACTTTCTGTATATTGCTTTTATTATGCTTAGGTATGTTCCATGTATCCATGATCTCTCCAAGATTTTTATCATTAAGAAGTGTTCAATTTTGTCAAAAGTTTTTTTCAGTATGTAATGAGATGACCATTTTTTTCAGTTTGTTTATATGGCACATTCCATTAATATTGTCATATGATAAATATAAAATAGATATAAATGTTGTAACTGCAATTCTTGCTTGATACCTGTCTTATATGTAGTTTAACTATGTTAAAGGTAAGACCTTCCATTTTATTTAAACAGAAAAAGGGAAATGGTGTGGGAAGTCCTTCTGTTTATGTGGTGCTTAGCAGAATAGAGCTAGGCAGGAAAACTAGGTGGTGTCAATGAAAAGCCATGTAGCTCCACCAGAGACAGGCACTGGATAGAACTTTAACTGGTAAAACCATAGTCATGTGATGATACACAGATGAATGGAGATGGATTTATTAAGGATGTAAGAGTTAGCCAGAAATACAGTTATGCAGTTTTGCAAATAATACAGTTTCTCAGTGATTATTTCACATACGAGCAGCCAAGAAACAAATGAGAAGCCTCCACCTACATAGAAGGTCTTCCCATTTCTGATAAGAGGTGGAGGAGAGGTGGATTTGGGAGGGGCTGCAGAGGGCAATTGGGAGAAGGGAATGGGTGGATGGAGAGAGGGGACATACAGTCAAGATGTAAAATAAATAGAAAAAATCAATTATCAAAAAAGTAAAGCAATTGACTTTTTAAAGTAGAGTTTAATGGAATATCATAGCAGAAATATGAAAGACAGTGGTGCTGAAGGTGATTTTAATATTGGGGGCTTGGTTCCAGAGGTTTCAGAGGAGAAATATATTTGTATGTGGCCTAGAGTTCATTCTTATTATATTTTGGTTAAAATATGGCTACTCTTTGGCCTTGTCCAAAAATCTTCCTGAGGCAAACGTGAAGGGTTTTTAATTAAAAGCATTGGCTGAGAAAATTTTTTAAAAACCTAGTATTGACTCTGTCATGTGGTTACTAGTGTGCACTCTTATGAAATCTACAATGAAAAGAAGCATGCTAAGTAAAGAAAACTACAAAATGTACAATTGAAAGAAAAAAAGGGGTGTTATACTCAGAATCCAGACCACCAATGACTAACAAGAGACCATATCTGATACAAAAGCAAAGAGCCTTAAATGTGAGTTTGAGCCCAGTTCTCCCTTCTGTCTAACACACCAGGGGTGTAGGAGAGATCCAAAGAAGCAGTAGATNCAAGGAAGTTACAAAGACAGTTCTGTCTATACTGGTAGTTCATCAGTCACCTTCTTCTGTGTACTGAAGAATGTCTGGCAGACTCTTTCATGAAGCAGAAATCTTAAAGGATCATCTCACATTTAGGCAAATTCAGCAGTCATTTCTCTGTGGGTCCTGCATGTCCAGTTCATCAAGCGGTCCAGGCAAGAGCAGGTTTTTGCCCAAATGGCTAATCAACTCCATAAGGAGGCCTTTTGATGTCCATCTTCCTCTTGAGAATATTGGTGCTGCCATGAGCAGATGTGTCTCATTGTCATGAAAAGTTCTAAGTTATTAAAATATGTCAAATTCCATAATCTGTAGTCTTTGAAAGATTTGAAGAATGCCTATCCATCTGAAATATATATCTGTATATCAAGAAAATCTACCTAACATAACTATGGGCTTTATTATTATAGATGACTCATTTTAACCTATATCTCTTAGTTATACATTACATTTTTATATGAGTTGCACAAACAATGCCTTAATCAAGGACAGAAATACACTTATAATAAAATTGATCGTAATTTGTATTAATAATTCAAAAAATTTAATTTGTATTAATAAATCGCTGTAGTATATCCCCCTTTAAATGTAAAAGAATATTTATAAACAATATTTGGAAATATGAGTGCAGTTATTCTCCAAAGTGTTTCCTGCTGTTTATTGGCCAAAGTAATTTTTTGAGGGTTGTTCAAGGTAACCTTTCAGGGATCTTGATCCATCAAACCATACTACTCTAGAAGCAAACCACAGGTTCTTATCCTCTCTGGAAACAAAAGAAAGAACCTCTTTTTCAAAGCAACATATCCTTAGGCTCAAATTTTTGAATAAAAGATACCTTTGAAATATATATGTTGGCTTACCTTATTAGTCCCAAGAATCAAATGTCTCCCTGGAGTCATAAAATTCAAAGATAACACAACAATATACATAATTCAGACTCTGTCAATTTTCTATCTTTATGTAAATTATTTTTCTTTACTCCTTTTAATCTATGACTGTCTGTACTCTGTCTCTTTAAAGACTTTGTTTTAATTTTTAAAGCCATTTATTTACTTTTATACCTCTCTATATTCTTTTTTCTCTTTCTCCCAAACCTACATATATTTATCTAACACTGTGACCCATTAGAGGTCTTGAATGTCTGAATCTGTCCTATTGTGTAATTGTTTACTGTCCAGGAGCAATTCTTAAATTGCTAAGAACTTCTTAAAAACTTAAGCTGCAGCTATACTAGAGTATATATGGTACCTTATGTTTGCTTCACATAGTTCAACTTGGTGGAAGTCATTTCAAGCCCTCTGCAAGTCATGCACATTGCCCCAGTTCCAAGTATGCAGTGGGTCTATGTCAAGCCATTAATTCACAAAACTCATCTAAATGCTCCATAGTCAGACCTCATTAGAGTTTATACTGGCAGCTCGGCCCAGAAAGCCACAGCAATTTCAAAATGGCACAGCTTTTTTCTGCTACCACTTAATCAGGGAAACCTCTCTTAAAGGAGCCACAGCATGCCGCCAGCAAGCAAAACCAATTTGGGGGAAAAATGCAGCAAAAAAAAAATGTTTTTTAGTGTCCAGAATTCCTTTCCAAGACCTCTAAGGTTTTACATGGATTTTAGTAGGCCACGTGGGTGCCAATTTGTAGTAGGCAAGAGCTGCTTGTTGGTTCCTGGCTACTTAACCCCAAAATAATCAAGGGAAATCCTACATTTCACAGTAACACAATCTTGACTAAATCAGGGTTAAACTAATCTATCACATTTGGACTAGAACTTGAACCAACTATTTCTCTAAAAACAGATTCCTCAATGGTGAATGTTTAAGTTAAGCCCTTAACTTTGCTAAACTCTGCTCCTAATTAAGCTAACTCCTTTAAAAAATGAATTTGTATTTTATATAAACTGCAAAGAAAAATCACTAAAATAAGCTGTCAAAGCCAAATCAAAGCTATCAGAAATATTATTATTTCCTGTCCAAATTAATCTTAATTTTTTTAAATTCTCGGATGACAGTAATAACTACCTACAGACAAATAGCCTCTGCCTTCTTTCTTAAATATTTTGAAATTCAATAATTAATTAGTATAATTAGTATATAAATTCCAGCTTGAAAACCTTTAAATGTCTAATTATTTCATTTATTTGATGAAATGAACTTCCCAGGAGCATGTCATAGCTTTGAACGTGGCATAACCACCATCGTCGCTGGCAGCCAAGTCTCTGGATCTAAATCAAATAGAAATGGATAGTTTCATAGAGCAAATGGTCTTTCTTCAATCTTCCTCTGCATTCCCATGATATTAAATTACTCTGACAAGCAGCACAAAATAACTTCAGGGTAGAGAACATTACTATAAGAAAATCACAGTGAAGAACATAAAAAGACTTGACAACAATGACTGGATTTTTACACATTCCAGTCTATTTTAAGGTTGTTGTTAAGCTTCACAAAATTTAGTGTTGCAGAGTTAAAGGAGAGACATCATTTGCATAGTATTAATATTTCTACCCACTCTTTCTCTCCTTTATTATGCAAAGATATTAAAGTCATCTAAGTCATAGGTTAATTTAACAATGTACCTCAAGTTGTGCCTTTGAGTATTATACTTTATCATACTGCTGTGGTGTGGAGTGGGGTTGTTAGAAGTTGCTTGTTCATTTCCCAGCCACCCAGACTCCCAAAATAATCACACATAAAATATATTATTTGCAATACTGCTTGATCAATAGCTTAAGTGTATTTCTAGTTAGCTCTTACATCTAGATTTAAACCATTTTCATTATTTTATACTTCAATATTTTATATTTTACCACGAAAATCATAGCCTAACAGCAAGTTTCCAGCTAGCAACTCATGTCTTTCCTTTCTGGTGGCTACATGGAATCTAAGCACTCCACCTTCTTTCTCCCAGCATTCAGTTTAGTTTTCCCCACAGTTCAGTCCTGCTATAGGTCTAAAGCAGTTTCTTTATTAAACAATGGTATTCACAGAATACAGAGGGGAATTCCATATCAGAGTGATTTGGTTTCATAAGATTACATATACATCAAGAGCAAAAAAAATTAAAGTATAAATAGTATTATCCAACATTTAAAAATTCCAGTTTCATAGATACTCATATAAAATGTCATTTTTCTTAAAAAAATTAAAACTAATTTTCTGTGTTATATTGTTTACAGAAAAAGGTTTTCCCTGCTTACTTGTATTGATTAACTTAGGACAACTTATTCCCTCTGCAGTAAACTATAATTCTAGTAAGTCTGATTTTGGGTTTTGGTAGAGTTATTAAATGATTTCACATTATACTTAGAGGGATAATGCAGCTCTTCCTGTTTCTGTTTGGTAGTTTTGGTAACCGACTACATTGTCTCTTTCATCAACTAGTGTACTCTATGGCACTGTCATTCACTTTTTAAAAACTCAGATGGTAATGTATTAATTGAAAATGAAGTGTTTCTCTTAAAGAAAATATTGAAATATGATTATCTAACTGAACCAGAAAACTCTTTCCAGAGGACTATCTCTCTTAGTATCTAAAGGGTCTATGTAAGTTTCCAAGGGAGAAAGCAATCAATAATTCTGTACTTTTGTAAAGCCCATGAACACATTAATGACCAGCACAGTGATGTGTCCCTAAGGGCAATAGTAGCATTTATGTTTTGGGAGGAAAAACCACCAGTCGTCCAATTGTACTTATAACCTACTCAATAGGAGAAGATTCATGCCGAGTACTGTAAACCTAGTCAATTACCCATGGCTAGTGAAATGATGGCCCCAGAGAGGAACATACTACTGCCACTTTCCTAAACAAGAAAAATTATAATAGAATTCCAATTATATATTCTAATAGCCATAAATTAGTGTTGTTTCGGCCTTTCTCAAAACAAACAAACAAAAGAAATAACTTTTTTGCAGCAGACAGAGACTGCTACTGAAATTATCAATTGGTCAAAATGTAAATAACAACTGGCTCTAGAAAATACAAACCCATTTAGTATATATGAATACAAAACAAACATAACAAAAAAACTACATCTTAATCTTTGGGAATATCACAGAACCAAGCATAATGGTAAGATTATTGTATATCAGTGTGGTGATTTCTCATAAAATTAGGAAACAACCTTCATCAAGACCCAGTAGTACCACTTTTGGATACATATCCAAAGGATGCTCAATCATGCCACAAGGACATGTGCTCAACTATGTTCATAGCAGCATTGTTAATCATAGCCAGAACCTGGAAACAACCTAAATGCCCCTTGACCAAAGAATGGATAAGGAAAATGTGGTACATTTACACAATGGAGTACTATACAACAGAAAAAATCTTGAATTTTGCAGGAAAATCCTACCTCGATCTTTTGTAATAAAACTGTGAAGTAACCCAGACACAGAAAGACAATTATCACATTGGTGGTTTTTAAACATAAAGCAAAGAAAAACAGCCCAAACACCACAATCCCAGAGAATTTAGACAACAATGAGGACACTAAGAGAGACTTAAATAGATCTAATCTACATGGGAAGTAGAAAAAGACAAGATCTCTTGAGTAAATTGGGAGCATGGAGACCTTGGGGGAGGGTTGAAGCAGGGAGGTGAGAGGCAGAGAGGGGAGCAGAGAAAAATATAGAGCCCAATACAAAAAAGAAAAAAAAAGATTATTGTATAATTGTAATGATTGTAAGAGCCTGAAGACCAGGACAATTTCTACAAGTATAAATAAAATCTCAAACTTTCATTCCTGAAATCTCAAAAATGTAGTCCCTTACAGTAACAACAGCGCAATGAAAACACCAGTTGACATGACAAAGTAGATGGAGGAAATTTCACAAGGCTTCACTCCCATATTAAGATCTATAGGATTTAAGACTTCTAAGAGGAGAATATTCAGTCTTTTCCAGGAATGTCCCTGACTGGTTATCCAATCCCAAATGGACATGTGGACAGTACTGAACACATAAGCATATGAGCAACTCTAAATGCAGCAACAACATAGAAGAAAAGATCATGAATTCGAGAGGAAGTATTCTGTGGGACAATAGTCTTGTACCCTGTAAAGATTTGTCACGTGTATTATTTTAAATGCTGGTTGGCCAGTAGCCAGACAGGAAATAGAGGTGTGGAAAACAGAACAGGACAATTCTGGGAAAAGGAAAGGGTCAGTCTGTAGTAGTCAACCAGATGCAGAGGAAGCAAGAAGAGAATTCCTCATTGATAAAAGCTACCAAGCCATGTGGCTAACACAGACAAGAATTACAGATTAATGTAAGATGTAAGAATTAATTAATAAGAAAGCCAGGGCTAATAGGTCAACCATTTCATAATTAATTTAAACCTCTGTTTTTTTTT